>CAUYON010157080.1:0-18079 GCA_963573935.1 Arctocebus calabarensis
CTGGAAGGAGCCTTGGTGGTGTTCTTCTGGCGCCTTCTCAGTTTTGTCCTTTCCAGCTCCCTCACTGGAGGGCTGGGCTGTAACCGCCCCACACTCAACACGGATTCGATCCGCGGTGGTGAGAGGCCGAGGTTCATGAGCGACGTTCTGACCCTGCTGGATGCGATTCATGGCCATCTGCATCTGCCTCTGCTTGTCAGGATTATAAGATTTGTCCCCAAGTAACCAAAATGATTATCTGTAAACACCTAAAGCGAGAGACACGTAAATGTTCAATACAGAATCTAATCAGCACATGGAGCTTCCCCCAAACCCGGCCCCACTTCTTGTTCCACAAAACAGATGGCTGTGAATGTACAGAAATAATGAGCCTCTAAGTTAATATTCCCCTTGGGGGCCCTACAGGCTGTATTTTAGGGCCAGCAGCTTAAGGGGTCTAAAAATTGTCCTGGTCTTATTGCTAGATGGCTGTGTGTCCATGGCAATATAATCAGAAGACAAGAGGGTCTTGGGAAGTCCCTGAGTCTCTCCCTCAAAACCAGAAGTAATTTTCAAAGGGGGACTTGGAGGAAGACTTTTGTTCCCACATAACTTTCTTTTTTTTAAATTTTTTTATTAAATCATAAACACACAGATCATGTATACATGAATGCATTTATGGGGTAAAATGTGCTAATTTCATATAGAATTAGGTATGCTTATATCACACTGGTTAATATATACCTCATCTCATTTACTTAGTTATTGTGTTAAGACATTTATACTCTATACTAGTAGAGTTGACATGTATCCTTGAATTATGCACCATTGCTGTGATGCCACCATTCACTCTCCCTCTATCTCATCTCCCTCCCCTTCCCATCCTCCCTTCCTTCCTCCTTGTTCATTGCAGCTCAATTCATAACGGCCAAGTCATGGAGGAAACCTAAGTGCCCATTGACCCATGAATGGATTAATAAATTGTGGTATATGTATACCATGCAATATTATGCAGCCTTAAAAAAAGATGGAGACTTAACCTGCTTTATGTTTACATGGATGGAGCTGGAACATATCCTTCTTAGTAAAGTATCTCAAGTATGAAAGAAAAAATATCCTATGTACTCAGTACTGTTAGGAAACCAACTTACAACCACTCACACTTTCACATGAAGAATAGATCACAGCTATGGCCCACACAACTTTCAATGGCTTGTGACTCTGGGCCACCATGGACAAACTTCCATTCTAAGTAAAACTATATCCTTGCTGAGGACGAGCCTGGAACAGAGCCCTGCCTTTTCTTTCAGCCCCTGAACACCTCCTACCAGAAAATGTGGAGCTGGCCCTTGTCTCAGTCAAGGAGGGCAGCTATCAAACCAGCCTCAGGTTTGCTTTAGGTTTGAACAGAGTTGATGCAAAGGGTTGGGTTGGTCTAAATAAAAGTCAAAGGAGGAAATGTCAGGGAGGAAAATCCCCGTGTTTTGAAGTAAAGGAGCTAGTTACTATTGCCATCTTTGTCACTGTGATAGTCACATGCCACATAAGGTAAAGAGGGCCAGGGTCATTTTCCTCATTTTATAGGTTGAGAAACTGACTTATAGGAGGGAAGTGATTTTCCTAGATGAGAAAGGCAGTAGAATTGTGATATCAGACTTAACGTAGATCCTGTGGCAGTAAATCCAATGTTCACTCTTTCACACCATAAGCTGTAGGAATAGTTAGACAGTAAATCATATTGCTATTACATATTACAGAACCTCGGTCTTGGGTGAATCTGATAGTAAATCTCTGGCACAGACGCAGTAAAGAATGACCTGCTGGATGCAGCGTTTTCACTAGCTGGCCTTTGAAGTGCTTCTCTTTATCTGCATTTTACTGGGACTGTGGCTTCTGAGGAAAGGTTAATAAGTATCCTGTGCCCTTTGAGAGTTAGGGTCCTTTAGTAGTGTAAACGGGATCTTGTCTCAAAAGCACACGCAAAAATATGTAACGTCAGAGTTAGTTGCTATATGCTTAGTTTATTGAGAAAAAAATCGATCTGTAAGTGAAGGAGCAACATTGTCCCAGTGCCACTATGTAAAGATTTAATCAACCGTCTCAAGAGTGTAGAAAAGGAACTAGCGCTGCCTTTGTTCCAGGCATCATCCATCCATTGAGTGCTTTAGTTCCTACCGTCAACCACTGGGCTCCATTAGTCCTATTTCTAACAGCACGTTGAAGATCTGCCTGGAATAATAAAGTGACTAATAAGTGGAATTTAAAGTCATGTCTTCTATCCCCATTCCTACTTCCTTCATTCATTTGTCACACAAGACAGGATCAGTCTGGGGTCAGCTGAATAGTGAGAAGGGCTGGAAGGCCTGTGTCAAGAAGGGCACAGACCCAGGGTCTGCATACTTTGCTTACAGGGCCAGACAGCAGACATTTTATGCCAAGAGGAAGAATTAAGAACCTGGTCTAAGTACTGACACCACCATTTAGAGATGTCAAACCATTCTTAGTTCAGGGGCTTTACAAAACAGTTTGAGAGCCAGATTTGGCCTGGACACCCTCATTTGCTGGCCCTTGATCAGGACAAGCTGGCACTAAGCTGGCAGCATCTTTGGGTCAAATAGGTGTCCTGAAAAGGGGATGTTAGCTCTGAGGTTCTGGCTGAAATTTTCAATTTATTATTGTTATGATTTTTTTTTTAAATCCTAAGATCTCATCTTCTACTTTATGGGCCCGTGCAACTGGTTTATGTTTTATTACCTTTAATTAGAGAATATTATAAACATTTTTAATTTCCCCAATGGCTCATATCAAATCAGCTCAAATGCTTTTTGCATGTCTGGGTAGAGTTCAGGTTCACTTTTTGCAGGTAGTTTTATTCTTTGGAGATTAGAAAATGATTTGTAAGAAATTCTCATTTAAGGGGTATTAATAGAAAAATGTGATGGATAGTGAATTCCAGAACTAAGAGTGACTTATGAGCTTTTTAAATTCATCTTCTAAATCCAGGAATTTCTGTAAAAAAATCTTTAAAACACATGCACATATAGGTACATTCATGAATACACACTTATTGAGCACTTACTGTATGCAAGGTAGTGCCCTGAATGCTTTCATGTGTAGAATTTCCGTCAAACTCTAGTCACTCCTAAGAAATAAACCAACCCAGCAAAACCACATCAATAATTATGTTGCCAGCACCAGATGGCTCATAAAGGATATTATCAGATATTCTCTGTCATGTTGTGGACTAGAGGAAATGTGTTCAATATCCAGTTCTTTGCAACAAAGTATGATATCTGTTATCTTTTTATCTTTACTAAAATTTTTTATTTGTCCATTTTGCCTTAAGTGAAGATAAGCATATTTATTTTTTGCAGAATTAACTAACCATAATTTGCTCTTTCTAGAATGTAAATGTTATTTAAAATCTAAGACTATTCCTTTATAAAAAGTTTTCTTTTTGAGGAAGATGAAATTCAAACAATACACCCAATGGAAAAAGATCCCTGTTCATTAATTATGCCTGTGAGGATTATGTTCTTATTGGTAAAGGCCAAAGGATGGAACTTAAGGCAGAAAGTCATTTTCCTTTCCATTTGACATATTCCATAAACTTCAGTAGATTTTTCCATTCTCTTGGATGCCATGCCATCAATAAAAAACATTACTTTCCGTTGTAATTTAAATTGATGTTTGTATATTTCCAAGAAGCAGCAGCTCGCATTAGGTAGTGCTAGTGGTGGGTGGCACCAGGCTGTGATTAGGAGCCCTGGGACCTGACTTTCCAGTTTCTTCCCTGTATTATTCTGAATGTGCCCCAGTTTTTAACTACAAAATAAGATATTTAGAGAAGAAAGTATCTTAGTATCCATTCCCAGATGAATATTCTATGATTTAGTTAATGTAAATTTAAGAAGACACTTGAAGAATTAAAAAATACCACAAATTTATTATTTTTTAAATTCAATTTGAGCAATCATTATTTATCTCCACTACTGCCAAAGGCCAGAAACCAGCAAATCTGGATCTAAAAAAAGGAAGATGAAACTGGTAGGATACAATCTGTCTCATAGAAATTGTGTTTCATTAATGTCATGTAATAAAAAATACCAGGACATCTAATTCATTTAATTGTTTTCTTCTCCTTTTTATACCATGTAGCAAGCTTTGGAGAGCAAAATGTGAAACAAGAAAATGGCAGCTGCCCAGGCAGGGTGGAGATGTTTTTGTTTACAATTCTTATGTTTGTACAAGTACTACGGCTCTTCCTTTTTTTTTTTTCCTCTAATGGAGTGTTGGGTGGAGAGTAGCATTGCTGCCCTACAATCCCCAATACACATTTTTAGCCTTTCTCAGGCACTAATCCTATCCAGGGAGTTTGGTTGTTTTCCAGGGGGAGAATAAAAAGAGAAAGAAAAATTCAGAAATATAAAATTAGCAGTAGTGATAAAAAAAATGTTAAATTCACAGTTGTAAAATTTTACATTATTTCCACATTTTTTGACAATGCAATTATCAGTATTTTTTTTTATATCTGACTTAGTAAATCTTTGAATCACAAAAAAGTGACCTTGGAAGTTGGCAGAAGGTGAAAAAAACACCCATGTATTCATATGCAAATGCAGCATCTCTCTTGCCCAGTTTGACTATTTTTACACTCAGAAGTACACTGTGAAGATCCCAAGAGGGTCCTCTGAACTTACTATCATTTATTGCCAGAAGCCTTTTCTAGTCTGTTAACCTTTCTTTTGTCTTTTATAGCCTCCTCAATTTTTAAAATATTAGAATAAAGTAGACTCTTATTTACCAAAATTAAAAATGTGCCTTGAGTTCCCCATGGAAAAGTGATGCATAAAGACTTTAATAAAAGTCTTTGCCAACTTTTCCCTCATTCCCACCTTAGAAACATGTTACGTTGGTGAGACATTTTCTACCTTGCGAGTAATAAAAAACTAAACTCAAATTAATTTAATTTGATAAAAGAAAGAAATTTTATTAGTGCATACAAATGCAGGGGAGTGTTGTGTATAATGGCTTCAGGCCACTTTCTATCCTGAGTGTAGAATGTGGTCGGGACTGAGCCGATTTCTCTGTTACTCCCTCAAGATCAACCGCCTTTCATGTTGGCTGACCTTGACGGAAACAGGAATGGATGCGACAGCTTTCAACGCTGTATCCTTACACTGTAATACCCAGAGGAAGATAGAACGTGACTTTGAGACGGTCCCTTAGAGGAGCATGGGAACTGTTTGTTTTTAGAAATTCCCCAGTGTCTTTTTCTTTAGATTCATCCCACATGGGTCATGCATCTATCCCTGAACCAGTCCTTATCTGGGCAATAGAATGTGATGAGTTGCTGAAGCCAGTCAGGACCCACCCTTGGAGCTGGGATTGTCAGTTTTCCTGAAGGATGAGAAATGCTTTGGGAAGGGCATATCTACCTAAGAGAAGGGAAAGGGGATGCTGGGTGGTGCCAAACAACAAATGTTCAGGACTTGTTTTGTTGCCTTTGTCATGCTTAGCCTTTTTTCTTTTTCTTTCTTCTTTTCTCTCTCTTTTTTTTTTTTTTTTTTTTTTGAGACAGAGTCTCACTTTATCACCCTCGGTAGAGTGCTGTGGTGTCATAGCTCACAGTAACCTCAAACTTGTGGCCTCAAGTGATTTTCTTGCCTCAGCCTCCTGAATAGCTCGGACAATAAGTACCCACCATAAAGCCTGGCTATTTTTAGAGACAGGGTCTCGCACTTGCTCAGGCTGGTCTTAAACCCATGAGTGTAGGCAATCTACCTGCCTCGACCTCCCAGTGTGCTCAGATTACAGGTATGAGCCACCACGCCCGTTTTTTTTTTTTTTTTGTCTTTTCTATCTGGCATGCAGAAGTGTAAGGGCAACTGCTGGTTGCTTAATTTAATATTACAATGATTGACAGTTATTAGACTAGTCTTTGTATAAAACTTTTTTAAAATCAATGCTACAGGTGAAGATATTTTAGAGTTATATAATTGTACAAAGCTTACTATGAAAAACAGCTTCTCATTTCCCCTTCTATACCATTTCACTCTATTCCCCTCTCCCACACACAACTACCCAAAGATAAATACAGTAGCACCCTTATAGTTGACCATTTCCCTATACTGACCCCTTCTTAAGTTGACTTAGTTTTCATAGACCAGACATGCACCACATGTATGTATCAGTACAGTAGGCCTAATTCCTTGTGTTGACCAATCTGTTAAAGTTCCGTGAATGGTCAATGTACAGAAATGCTACTGCTTTTTCAACAAAGTTTATTCTTTGGCAATTTATCTCCAAATTTTGGTTGTAATTTCTTGACTTTTTAGGTTAAGTATTATTTATTAAAATTATTTATTTGCTTCAACCATAATTATTTCCTCAACTTTAATGTCTAATATTCTTATTTTCCCTTTCACTTCTCTCATAATTTTGATTTCCATAGTCTATTTTGTTCTCTAATTATTGTTTTCATAACAGTGTCCTGTCCTGTTCTGCTCTTAATGGCTGCTGTGGCTTGTTTAGTTGCACCAGATTAACTCTTTCTGACGTTACTGTGCCTTTCCCAGGCTCCGCTCCCCCTGAGCACTTTTGTCAGTCCTGGTTCTTTCCCCCATGCTTCTCTGTTAGAGCCTTTTCTCTGGGGCTTTGTGGTCCTTGGCGCTCAGCTCCTGTTTCAGGATAGGAGACAAAGCTGGGTTTGGAATCACTGAGCACATGGGTGGGGCTTGCAGATGGACCTTCACCGGAAGGCTCTGCCAGGGCTGTTTAATGAACTTGTCAGTATCTTTAGGCTTTTCCTCTGAAGCTGATCAGATTCCTCAGAAAAGTCACTTCCAAACTTCCAAACGGTCTGCCCAGCAAAATGGTAGCACCTTAGTGGGAGAGAAAGCCACTAAGCTTTCAGCTTGCAAACACCCACTTCAGCCCCCATTTTTACTATGGCTTTCCCTGTAGTCTTCTAACTCACAAACATTTCTGTTTTACTCTTTCTGGGAAAAAATTTTCCCAGTCCTCTGCCAGACTAAAGAAGGGGGACAGTTATCCATTTGTGCAAAGTAAAGGGACAGATTTGGGCTTTAACTGCTTTTTGAATGGTTAACTACAGCGTCCTCTTTGTATTGGTTCCTCTCTTGCGGAGGAACCTGCTGCTGCTAATTTCTAAGCCTTTTGGAGATTTTTCTGTGGATTTATTGTTATGTTTTGAAAGCTTTTTATTTATTTGTGTAGTTTTTGAGACAGAGTCTCCCTCTGTTTCTTGGGCTAGAGACTACAGAAGCATGATCATCGCAGTTCATAGTAACCTCCAGCCTCAATCTCAAGGCTTAAGTGGTCTTGCTACATCAGCCCCTGCAGTAGCCAAGATTGCAGTCATGCAGTACCACACCCAGATATAGAAATAGAATAGAAAATAGTTTTTCTATTTTTCACAAAGACGCAGGTTCTCGCTCTTTCTCAGTCTGGTCTCAAACTCTTGGCCTCCAGCGATCCTTCCACCTTGGCTTCCCAAAGTGCTGAGATTACAGGCATGAGCCACTGCACCTCTGTTGGTTTAAGACCTCAGTTTATTAGAACTGATAAGTCATTTATTATTAATCTGTCTGCTTTCCAGCTTCTAGAATTTGAAATCATGGTTGTCTCTTCTATGCTGTCCTTGCTTATAGGTTTATGACATTTTCTCCCGACACCTCTGCTGTTGAGTTAGGCTGATGCCCTGGCACTCTAGCTTGGGGCAACAGAGTGAGACTCTGTCTCAAACCCCTCTCCCCCCCTCACACAAAAAAATCCTATTCACAGCTTCATGTATAGAAAATTTCTTACTATCATAGACAACAATTTTAGCCTACAATTTTTTCTTTTTTATTAAGTTGAGGACTTTCATCTTCTTATTAAGGAAACATTTTACAGCTTCTCTTTGGCATATCCAAATTGCCATCTTCACTACTTTTGTGCTTTGGTGCTATTATTATAAAGGATAATAAGGGTTACTTCCATCATATATGCAGTTCATCATTGGTCAAACGCTGTTATGGAACACACAATTGTAGTCGGAAGCTCCATCCTAATTCACTTATTTTAGAGACATAAACATTGTTTTATAAATAGTGCCATAGACTGGCTGGGAGCAGTGGCTCATGCCTGTAATCCTAGCACTCTGGGAGGCCCAGGCGGGTGAATTACTTGAGCTCAGGGGTTCGAGACCAGCCTAAGCAAGAACAAGACCCTGTCTCTAAGAATAGCCATGTATTGTGGTGGGCGCCTGTAGTCCCACCTCCTCGGGAGCCTGAGGCAAGACGTTGGCTTCAGCCCAAGTGTTTGAGGTTGCTGTGAGCTATGAAGCCACAGAGCTCTACCAAGAGTGACAAAGTGAGACTCTGGTTCAAAAAATACATAAGAAAGAAGGAAAGAAAGAAAGAAAATCATAGAATACAATCCATACCTACTCTGCATATCGACCACCCTGTTTAGTAAACTAAGTCTAGCAGAATTGAATGAGTATGGAGACCCAGCCAGTAAGTGGTGAAGTAGGATCCAAAAGAATATTTTATTCCACATTGTGAACTCTTTCAATGATGTTGAAGCCTTTTTACTGTGCGCCTCCTGCTTTAACAGAGGTCACAACCCAAGATACCAACAATGGCCCAGGGAGTAACAGGCAAGTGGCCTAGTGGGGACGATAATGAACACATGTGCTGTCCCAAAGGGACATTGACTACTCAGTCACAGTTCATGATTGCAGAGCAAGGGGTCCCAGTTCTTCTGCTTTTAAAATAGAAGCTGGAACCTGCATTTTTATTTCACATACTAAAATATTAAAATGTTATTAATTAGTACAAATTAATATACATACATTCTCCATCTGTTATATTTCTGATAAGAAGCCCTTCAAATAAACGGCTCCGTTCTGTACATTCTGAAACTTTTTTTAAAGGCTTTCCTAGTCTTTTTCTTCTTTAATAAAAATGAGATTTTTTGCTGCCTCACTAAGACGTAAGATGTGCTTTTCCTGCTCCAAGAATCTGGGACTTGAGTTTGACTCTCAAAATGAGCTGCCACAAGGTGGAGCTCAAAGTTTTCTTTTTTTCCAGTTGTCCAGGAAGTTAACACTAATTAATACCTGTACAACAATTAAAACTATTATCCTATGGTAAGTTAGTTTTCTCCTGCTGAGATTGCCTATGTGGTCTTGTTTTTATTTTTCCCAGAATTACTAACTATGAAAACAAATAGCAAACACACAACAAATACCCCCTTCCCCCCAAACCCAGTATAATAGTTTATTGGTCCAATTTTTGTTTTATTTCTCATTGTTTTTACTTTATATATTTGAGTTACTTTGTGCCATAACACATGCTACAGGCCAGGGTAAAGGAACAATAATAATACAGAATTTGGAGCCACTGGGATCTTGTAGGCTTACAAGTTGAATTTTAAGTTGAAAATAGAAAATAAATCGGGCGGCCCCTGGAGCTCAAAGGAGTAGGGTGCTGGCCCCATATGCCAGAGGTGGTGGGTTCAAACTCAGCCCCGGCCAAAAACTGGAAAAACTGCAAAAAAAAAAAAAAGAAAGAAAGAAAGAAAGAAAGAAAGAAAGAAAGAAAGAAAGAAAGAAAGAAAGAAAGAAAGAAAGAAAGAAAATAAGCCAAAACCAAGATATGATTCTCTGAGAGAAGAAATACGTTTTATTTAGGTAAAGGCCAACGATTAGCCCCTGCAGGCTGAGGCCCCTGAGGAACCTCTCCAGCGTAGGATCCAGTCCTGCTTCAGGCTTCCAGCTTTGTTCCTTCCCATTCACTTGGGATTTCCTTAAACCTCACTCTCCAAAGACAGCAGTGCACTCACCATTCCCTGGGTTGAGAGGTGGTCGGTTTGGTTTGTTGTTTCATTTCTTGGTTGTGTTTGCTTTTAGAGGTGCTTTGTTGGTTGAAACTTAGCACCTTCTACACATTATTATAGGGGTTTGTTTTTGAATGACAAGTCTTGTTTCAAGGTTCAGGTGAAATCTAAAGAAGAAGACTTCAAGAAGTCTTTCCAGGTCTTCTCAGTCCCCTTCACTCATCTCTTCCTCCAAGATCATAATGGTGCTAACCTGGGCTTTCTGGGCTACAGGGTCTGCTCTGAGCAGCTTGCATAGGTCCACTCATTCAACCCCATGTCCCTCCTCTGAGTTCTCCTGAGGGACATCCTAGCTTTACAGATAAGCCCGCTGACGGGTAGGGAGGCTGAGACGGACCAGCCTCTGGAGCTGGCTGGAGCTGGGGCCATCTCCATGCAGAGTCTTATCTGCTAGGCATCATCTTCATCATCCTCATCGTCATCATCATCATTATCATCACAGCTGCTTATGTATTTGTTGACTCTGTTAGAATCTGAATTCTTGAAATCCAGAAGCTGAGGCTTTACACTGTGTGAGCTCAGGACTGCCGCTCTGGGGCTGTCCATGCAGGGTGTGTGTAGGGGGGAGAGGGTGCTATGGTTCAATGGTGAAGAGAATCGATTCTGGAGGCCAAAGTCTAAGTGGAATCCCAGCTCTCCCACATGTTAGCCATGGGGTCTGGGAAAGATGCACTGTCTCATAGCCTTAGTGTCCACCCTGCAGAGCATGGAGAAAAGTAGTAAAATAGTACTTCCACGATAGGGTTTTGAGGGAGATGGCGGAGGAAAGTCAATGAAGTTCTGGAAGTAGGTCTAGCCTATGGAACTCCCTATGTGCTATGAATTGTTACAGCAGACACTAGATATGGATGAATTGTATTGAATTGAGAATTCTGGGATTCAAACTGACATATTTCAACATTCCCAATGATTCTTGAGAATTCCTAAAATGATATAATTCTGCATTTTAAAGATACTTTTCCTTTAACATATTTTAAATAGTAACTAGTGATCATAATAATGAGCTATGAATCATTTTTCTCCCATAGGACTTTACTAAAAGTCCATAGATTTTCTTTATTATTATAATAAACTGATATTTGGAGACAAAGTTGTGTGTTTCAATGACTTATTAAAATTGTCTTTAGCTGACAGTCACATTTTACAATAGAAAATGTTATTGAAAGAAGGGAATATTAACATAAAACAAGTGTTGAACAGAAATCATTTAGAAATATAAATATTAAATTCTATATATTTAATGTTTAAAAGTTAACATTCTTGAATTTCAACACACAAACATTAATTTCCCTACCCATTAGAGTTCTACTTTGCATCAACGTTTGTTCACTTATTAAGAATGCATCCAAAATCATCTTAAAGCTGGGCATTAGGATACATATACATATAACTCCACATAAGCTCATTTACCTTTTTATTGGTTTTTGTTTTTCTATGGAAATCACTATTGCTTTTACAAGATTCAGATTTTAGATCAGATTCTGATTTCCCAAGGGAGTATCTTTCAGTAACACATCTTCTTCCATTTCCTCTCTTCACATATTTCCAAAGAATTGTATTCTACAGCAAATATACAGAACTGAAAAATGACAGAAAATATTGTTGGGGCAGCAGTTGAATGACATAACATTATAATCTGCTAGCAAAGTAACAGTACTGCACAGAACCATGAGTTGAAGTTGCTAATTTGAGGGCTGACTTTGCTTTTCAAACTTGTTATGCTTTTGTCACATTCGTGGTACTCATTTAAAGTATACCATACAGATGAACTTATTGATATTTATTTTATTTGCAAGAATAACTCACCATTAACAACAGACAAGGTCATGGGCAACCATTCATAACTAACACTAGTCACCACAAGACTGCCCTGTGTAGATTCCTGGAAATGTCGGCCTTAAACTTCAGCTGCCAAATGTCTTGCTTTCAACTAGACATTAGTAATTCTTTCTACCTAGTAATGTCTCCATGTTGATTGTTAGCCTTTAATTTTTCCTTGATTTCTCAACTAATTTTTTTTAAGATTCTGGAAAACATAAATTTTCCAAAAAATATTGGAACGAATATCCACATTTGATACCAGTGTAGAAAACCTGGAGCTCCTCCCGCCTTCTATGCCAAAACTTACTCACTCTCACGCCGCCTGTAGTCCCAGCTACTTGGGAGGCAGAGGCAGGAGAATTGCTTGAGCCCAGGAGTTGGAGGTTGCTATGAGTTGTGATGCCACGGCACTCTACCCAGGGTGACAGCTTGAGGCTCTATCTCAAATGAAAAAAAAAAAAAAGAATGTAGTGGCTTAAAATTATACTGACTTATTAATTCAGAGAAAAAATAATAAAGAGAATAAAAGAAAAAAAATAAAAGAATGTAGTGGCTTAAAATTATACTAACTTATTAATTCAGAGAATTGTGTGGATTACTCTGCTGCTGCTGCCTACATTTCTTCAACCTGCTGCATTGAGCTGGTAGCTGGGCTGGACCATCCAAGATAGAATCAGTCTCTCTGGGGTAGTTGGACTGTGTGTTGGCTGGGGCCTGGCTTCTTCTCTATGGGCTCCCTCATCCTCGCATAACAGAGACTGGACTTTTCCACAGCATAGTGATCTCAGGGTTTCAAGAGAATGAAATTAGAAACTGAAGGGCTTATTAAAACTCAGGCCTAAACTCATTAAAGCATGTCACAAAGCCAAAACAAATTCAAAGCGAAGCGGAGGGCAGTTGTCACTTCGTAAGGAGTGGCGAAGATAACACAAAGGAGCATGGGGGAGCTAGAGATGTCTTTGGATCAATATATCACAAATGTGTAATAGGCCAAAATACTAGATTTATCTACTGAAGATTTTTATATTTTATCTTTCTGAGAGTACAACTCAACAATGTAACACATTTCACAAGCTTGTGTTACATAAACAAGTACAGGATTGTCTATATTTCAAGAAAAGAAACAACCAAATGGCCCAAGGCTCTAAATATGTAGAATTTCCTTTTATTATAAGTGTTTTTAATAATACTAGCAGGGTCATCAGAGATATGATTCTTTTGGTACAAAAGAAATGGAGCAATGTAGAAGGAACAAACATGTGTTTTGGGTTTAGAAATTGTGAGAAGCACTTTTAAAAAATTCAAATTCAGGCTGGGTGCGGTGACTCAGACCTATAATCCTAGCATTCTGGGAGGCCAAGGCAGGTGAGTTGCCTGAGCTCAGGAGTTCAAGACCAGACTGAGCAAGAGGGAGAACGCTGTCTATAATTTAAAAAAAAAAAAAAAAAAAAAAGCTGGCATTGTGGTGGACACATGTAGTCCAGCTACTTGGGTGGATACAGTAAGAGGATCACTTGAGCCCAAGAGTTGAGGTTGCTGTGAGCTGTGATACCACAGCACTCTATCCAGGGTGACAGAGTGAGATTCTGTCTCAAAAAAATAAATAAAATAAAATAAATAAAAAATAAGATTTAAAATTCATTGTAAGATTTCTGACAAAAGCAGGATAATCCAGATCCATTAAAACTTTCCCTGCTCCCGAATGGCTTGGAAAGAAGTACCTTCTAAAGGACCCTAACCCTTTTTAGTCCATAATAGTTTTAAGACCAAAAATTATCAGCTGGATAAATATGAGAGGTTATGGTGGATAGGGATCAATTTTGACTAAAGGATTAAAAGAGGTATATATTTTTAAGGTCATACATTGGTATTG
This sequence comes from Arctocebus calabarensis, assembly GCA_963573935.1. NCBI lineage: Eukaryota > Metazoa > Chordata > Mammalia > Primates > Lorisidae > Arctocebus > Arctocebus calabarensis. The sequence goes on from CAUYON010157080.1 coordinate 13,580, forward strand.
ATATTTCCAAATTCACTAAATATATTACTCTATCCCATTTTTCTTACAATATGGCATTTAATTGGCCATATGGGCTTTCTATAATATGATCAAAATATTCCAGTGAAAAAACACCAAAAGCCTAAAAGCATTTAACGTGTAAAAGACATTGGTCTATAAAAATAAATGCTTCACAGAGCAATAAGGAAAACATCTCCACTTAGGTTCTTTACCTCACAACATTCCAGATGAGTAAAACCTCCATGAGAAAAACAGCCAGGCACAGTGGCTCATGCCTGTAATCCTAGCGTTCTAGGAAGCCGAGGTGGATGGCATGCCCAAGTTCAGGAGTTCAAGACTAGCCTGAGCCAGGGTGAGACCCAGTCTTCAAAACTAGCTGGGTGTTGTGTGTTGTGGTGGACTCCTGTGGTCCCAGCTACTTGGGAGGCTGTGGCAAGAGGATCACTTGAGCCTAAGAGTTCGAGGTTGCTGAATGGTGTGATGCCATGGCCCTCTACCTGGGGCAAGAAAGTGAAAGAAAAGAAAAGGAAAGCTGTTAAAAATAAATGAATAAGGAAGAATACCCTCATGATGACCAAGGAAATATTTTTGAGGAAGAAACAAAATCCAAAAACATATTGATAAAACCAACTTTATCATTATAAAATTTTATTTATTTATTAATTTTATTTCAAAATAATAAAAGGATACAAATTTTGTTACATGGATATTTGTATAAAGCTTAAGACTGGGCATTTGCGTGCCCATCACCAGAATAGTGTTCATTGTACCTGGTACGTAAATTTTATTGCTCACTCCTCCAAGCCTCTCCCTTTTTTGATTTCCAATGTCCTTTATATTTCTGTGTGCTGTGTGTACCCATCATTTCACGCCCACTCATTAGTAAGAACATCTGGTGCGTGTTTTTCCCCTCGTAGGAAACTTCATTTGGATAATGGTCTCCAGTTCCACCCAAGTTGCTGCAAATGACATTATTTCCTTAGGTTTTAGAAAGGCCATATCCAGTGAGGGCCTTCTTGCTGCTGGACTCTCTGCAGTGTCCCAAGGCAGCACAGGGAATCACATGATGAAGGGGCTGAGCGTGCTAGCTCACGTCCCTCTTCTTCTTCTAAAGCCACCAGTCTCATTTGTATGATAACCCATTAATCCATTAACCAGGCAATCCACTAATCCATGAATGGATAACTCAATTCCTGAGGCCAGAGCTCTCATGAACCAGTCCCCTTTGAAAAGCCCACCTGTCAATATCCTCATATATATATATTTTTATATATATATATATATATTTTTTTTTTTTTTCTTCAGAAAGAGTCTCACTATGTCGCCCAGGGTAGAGTGTGGTGGTGTCACAGCTCATTGCAACCTCCAACTCAGGGCTGAAGCGATTCTCATGCCTCAGCCTCCCAAGTAGCTGGTACTACAGGCACCCACCACAATGCCCCACTATTTTTTGGTTGCAGTTGTCATTGTCGTTTAGCAGGCCCAAGCTGGGTTCGAACCCCTTAGCCTCGGTATATGTGTCTGGACCCATAACCACTGTGCTATGGGCTCCGAGTCAACATCCCACATTTTAACATGAGTTTTAATGTGAGGGAGTAAATTTCCAGGTAACAAGAAAAATGGACTCTACTGAGCCCCTGGACACTTAGAATGCAGAGCAGAACACGGAAGGGCCAAAATGGGGACTGAGAGAACTTCCTTCTTCATCCTCTGAGTCGGTGAGGCACATCCCCAAGGCTGTCTATTTGAATTTGGGGCTGTGTCTTTTCTTTTTGAGACATGAAAGATCTAGTGCATTTTATTCTATTATTTTGGGGTTTTTTTGTTTTTTTCATTAATTTTTTTATTAAATCATAAACACATAGATCATCTATACATTAATGGATGAAGGAGGGAGAGGGACAGGCGGGGAGGAGGAAGGTCAGATTGAGAGAGGGTGAATGGTGGGATCACACCTAGGGTGCATAATGCCAGGGTACATGTCAGATCTATTAAGTACAGAGTTTAAATGTCTAGTGCCTTTTAAATCTTCATTTGCGTTTATTTATTTCCACAAGTTTACCTATTTTCACGAGGTGAAGTCAGAGCCAGGTTATTAAAGGGTTAAACTAATTCAATTGGTGAAGGAGTTTAGCTTCTGAAGAGATGACAGAAACGTAATAATGAGGAGATCACTTTCCTCCAATGCTGCTCTTGCTGGAATGTCACCTTGTCATTACCATACTCTCTGGCTGGTATGTCAATGCCTCCCCATTTTCTGACTATGACTTAGAACACTTCTGGTGCAAGGAACAGAGACTCATTCCAGCTGGCTCAAGAATAAAGACTTTAAGCACAAATATACAAGTAAAATCACAAACATTTCTAGGTGAGAAACAAAATAAAGCCAGAGCTTACCTGGAACGGGTGCTGTGCTGCGCTTCTCTTAGGGAACGCAAGGTCCCCTTTATTTTTGTTTCCCATTTATTCACCAAATAGTAAGTCTCCACAGTGGTGCTGGAGCTTGGATTTACACAAGCCAATAAAGCATTCAATGGGGAGACAGGCAGGGAACAAGTCAGCACACACAGAAAATCATAAACATCTGTAAATACTATGAATAAAATTTATAGTTTTTAAGAGAGAGTATATATGGGAACTTAATTACAACTATAAGATTAAGAAATAAATGTTTTTAAGTGACATTTAAGAACACACCTAGAACGATGAGTAGGAGTTGGCTAGATGAAGAGTGGGGCAGAAATTTTGATTAGTTATAAAGGGTTTGAACCAGAAGGAATGTAACTGTTTCCTACATATACATGAGCCCAAGATTTATTATGTAGACAGCTTATCATTTTACTATGGAGTAAACATATCAGGGAAATCTTATCCAAATTAGTATAAACTCTTGGCTGTGAGAATCTGTAAAATATTATATATAGTTTGATTATATTGAGATTATTTTTTTATTTTATATTTGCTTCTTGTAGTAATTGAAGGTAGCAATTTAAATTTGTTAACAGCCCAGTAGTTTCCAAAGCTTACTTCAAATGTAATTTACAAGTGCATGAAAACAATTAGCTTTGCATTTTAAGTTAGCCAATCTTCCTGTTCTAGTGGGAGTTTGATTACATTAACCAGCAGAGTGGCTTTCTTTGTCTCCACTTGAATGGCATAAGGGCAAACTTGAATTAGGCATATAAATGATGGCCTACCTACAAGTTATTCTTCCTTTAAATCAAGTCATTAAGACCAGACCCACACCACCAGATGAACATTTGGCCCATCTCTATACAATGATTTATGCCTGACTGTCAGAGATTGGACATACAGGCTTATTATCTCTGACCCTCCATATGTACCGAGTTAATTGTGAATTACTGTGTTGGCTGTTTAAGTCTGAATGTTACTGGTGGCTTTTTTTCTTCCCCATTCCTGATTTCACAGACAATAATCCACAATTAAATACACGGATTTAGTATAGCTTCGGTGACAACTCTGGTTCCTGTGTTGCTGTTCATGCACTTGATTTGGGATAGTGTACTCATAGACCATCAATACAGAAAACTGTGTCACAGCTGTGCTCTAGGGTTAGGGGCCTCTTCATTACGAGTGCATGTTGTATAACTGTGGCTTGTGTTATGCTCTCCAATGTCATCTGCCACTCCCCCTCACATTCCATCTCGCCTGGACTGTGAGATCCCTGGGGTCAAGTTCTGGTACTGTGGCCATGCCTGCAGTGTCTAGGCCGAGGCTGGGCCCAGAGGAGGCCTCAGTAAATGCATCATGAAGGATGTTTTGAAACAGCTTTTTAAAAATTCCAGAAGAAAAGGCTAAGTCCATCATCAGGACCAGTGCATGGTAACCCTATACTCTGAACTAATACGCAGAACCTTTCTTCTGCAAAAGTTGAAGAAATTTGTGCACATGATTTAGAAAGACCTCGGTTTGAATTCTGTCCTGAATTTACCTCTTAGCTACTCACAAGTTATAATAATGTTGATAATACTGAATCTATTCTAGGGATACTGTGAAGACTTCACGAGAAGCCCTGTATTAAATGCCTGGTTTGGAGAAATGGTTCCTAGCAGCCTAGGGAGCGTTCCTATCCCCTCCTCCCCAGCCACAGGCTTCTCTGTGACATGGAGAAAATGACTTCCTTGTATGATGCTAAAACGTTAAAATGAAACCATGATGTGCCTAGAATTCTATGAATAGTGACTATTATAATCATTTCATTTTATTGGTAAAGATCTCAAAAAAAAATAATAGTTCTCTGTCTCGTCCTGTTCATCTCTTCCTTCTCCTGCACTCCCACTCCCAGGGAGCAGCAGGCGGGAAACAAAACAAAACAAAACCAGGGAGGCACAGAGAGGTCTTTTTAAATATTGTTCTCATATTCCCAAACAGTGAGATGAATTTAAAGCTTTCTTCAAAAGGAGAGTTGGACACCCTGTCCTTGTGTCCTCATTGGCTGGAACAGGCATTGATAGCTTTTACTTGTGTGTCTGGGCCCTT
>CAUYON010157082.1:0-57580 GCA_963573935.1 Arctocebus calabarensis
GTACTGTTACAGATAGCCTTCATGGCATTTTCTTGATCACTATATAAAGACATTGATACTCTACCTTTAATAAGTTTCCCCAGTACCCTGCTAAGATGCACCGTAGGTGTGATCCCACCAATTGCCCTCCCTCCACCCATCCTCCCCCCTCCCCTCCCCTTTCCCTGTATCCCTATGCTATAATTGGGTTTTAGCCTTCATATGAAAGCTATAAATTAGCTTCATATTAGGAAATGTGAACTTTAAACAAGGCGAACGCTGTCGGGCTCCGAATGCCCGCAAGCCTGAAGCCGCAGGGCTGGACTGTTTTGTGGATGTAGCTTCACATAGCCTCTTTGTCAGGTAAAAAGCAAACCCTGGCCCCTGTGATTGAGGGTGTTTATGGGTTGCGTAATCTTTCTCAGTCAGTGTTGATGGAATGCCTCTTATCACAGTGTTCCAGAGTGCAGGATATGTGGCCAGCTTTGCCTTAGGTCACCCTAAATGACATAGCAGCCCCAGGAAGCCCCAACTCCTCTGGCTCCCAGCCAGCAAAGAGCCTGGCTCCGGAGGAGGTGACAGCGGACCCACTCTGAGTGAACTTGACCTCCTGGAAGCCTGCAGGCCCCGCTCGGCGTCGGGGGTTTGCTGGGAAGAATCCTCACTGGCTCCAACCCTGCGAGGTGAGGCCCAAGGCATGGTTTAAAAGCAGGGTTTGCTCGTGGACTTTTGCCATCTTTGTAGACCTTGCCTTTAAAAATGTGCTTTTCTTAATTTACACTGACCAAACCCAGAGTTTCATTTTGTTAACCAGGAAAATAAAGTGAAAGGCTCGTCTTTCATTTCCCGGTGTCCTGGGCTCAATCGCTCACCACCAGGTGGCAGGGGTGCACCAGGACGTCGGGCCACCGCGGGCACGCGACGAGCGGCACTTCTGTTGTGTCAAAATACAGAAATCCTGACAAATGAGTGGAGGACTTCCCAAAGAACAGGGGTGATTAATTGTGCTGATTAAGCCCTAGAGGCGGGAGCAGGGCGCCTGCCAGCACTGTCGACTGTGCATCAGCACAGAAAAGTGACAGTAATTGGGGTCCCATACTGAGAAGGCTTCAGATCAAGGAAGTTCAAGCTGGGTCCACGGAACTCATTAACCAAATCTTCTGCAGGCTCTTTACTCAAACTGTGGTCTGTGCGTGTTTAAAAATGCAGAATCCTGGGACAGCAGAGCCAGAATCTTAATGTTTAACAAGTTCCCTGGGTGATTCTTTCTCTCTTAAACTTGAGAGTCGGTCTTGAAGAGTGTCAGCCCCTAAGCAAACTCTTTTCAAACCTAAGATTCAGGTTGATGAGGGCCACAAGGATCCTGGGATTGTGGTGAATTTTAAAACGCGCAATCCAGGCTCACAGGAAAGTAAGGCCAGTTGGTGGCATTTCTCTCTGAAACAAATAGGCAGAGATAGAGATACAAGTCACATCTTTATCCTGGCCCTTTCCTCTGCTCTTTGTGAACAAAGGACTCGTGAGCAATTTAACCCTTAAGATCTTTAAAACACTGACCTTTACTTAATTGGTACTTTTTTCTCAAGATTACTAATTCAGTCAAGATCAAAGTCAAGTTTTGACTCTGAGTCCTCTACCCTTTCTCCGATGGAGAAGGGAGAAGTCCATTGGTCCATGACGGAAAGGGTGAGATCCCATCTCCTTCTGTGGGTTTGTGGCACCAGGGCTGGGTGTGCTGGCTCCTGCACATAACACGGTCATCACCTGTACAGTGTCCTGGAGATGCCAGCCACCAGCTCACTTCTGAGGGGCTACATACATCGTGGAATGTTTATCTCCTCTGTCTATGACTTGGTTTTGGCCAGGCAGCCTCTGAGCGCGGTCATCAGGTCCCTCTCCAAGCTAATTTCCACAGCTAACCCTGGCACCTGGGTAGAATATACATCTTTCCCATGCCACTCCCAGCCCCAGGGAATCTCAGGTTGGACTGGGCCCTTCTTCCACTGTTTTACCCAGAATTCATGGTATAGGGTACATTCCTGATGTTTCTGCTCTCAAATTGCAATTCCAATAGGGCAAAGAATCTGTCTCCACATCTCTCAGAAGTGCCACATTTTTCATAGGATACACTGATATGTCCCCCCTTTCTTCCTCACCCACCCCAGGGAAGGAATAAGACTCTATTCCTCCCTTCATCTGAAACAGCATTCCCATCTCAGCTGAGTCCTCCTGGAGCTCGAACTCTCAACATCATTCCAAGGAAGGGAGAAAAAAACCGTTTGATCTCAGTTATATCCCCCTTGAGTCTGTCCTGTTTTGTGATAGGAACAGTGTCTTTGAATGAAATCATTTAGGTTATCTGTCCTTGCCCTCTGTGGAAGTTCTCTCTGAGTGTGTCAACGCAGTTCAGGTTAGAAGTAAGACAGGGAGAGGGCAACAGATACCCTGGGGAAAGACAAAGCAGTGAATGTCAGTAGTTGCTTATTCTTCCAATTTCATGTGCTTGTATCCAGAGAGGGTGAGTCATAACACAATCTTTATCTTCTTGATCTATTTCAGTACATTTCTTCTCAGAGCCTGTCTGCAAGACATGATTAATGTTGCCACCTTTGTGCAGACAATAGGAGATTTCTGGGAATTTCCCTGCAGTGGTGAGACCTCTTGTGGGAAACACAGAGTAAAAATAATCTAACAAGAGACAAAAAAAGAAAAAAAAAAAAAGAGCCATGAAGAAAAGATCAACTGTAGCCAAGATCTGGGGTGATTTGGGAGTGTAAATACGAAAGAAAAGCATGATTCAGAGGTGGTAAACTTTGTATCCTGCTTTTGGTGAAACACACGTGGGTCTCTGAATGTGTTAAAATTCTTACAACTGTGAATGAAAAAAGGGCAGTTTTATTGGTTTTTGCTAATCTGTGTACATACCTGTCATCTGTGTTTCAATGGAAAATGCAAACCTACGCTCAGAAAGTTCTGTATCAATCAGCTCTGACAGGTGAACATAAATGAGTTGCCGTTCACAAAGTAGATGAAAACTGAAAGTACGTTAGAGTTCTTTGTCATTTGTGTTTGGTCTGTGAAATAGCTTGGCTCTACCATCTACTGATGAATTTGTAAAGTAAATATTCGGATGCATTGTCTGAATTCTATAAAATATTAACAAAAACAGTTCCACAGTGTTTCATTCATAGATGTGTTAATCTTTTCATTATTATACATATCTCATATTTGGGAACTATTTCATTTTAATTTAATATTTTAAAATAATTATGTTATTTTACTATCTTTTTAGATGGTCTAAAATTGCATTCTATGCCTTTACTACATGAGCTTATTGAACCCATAGAGCTTGCCCATACCTGACACTCACAAACAGAAATGCATGGTTTCAAATTCTCTTCTTTAGAGAGTACAACACAGAAAAGTAGACAGATTCTTAGAAATATAAATGCTAATCTAGTATTTATTTAATGTTTCCACCCACAGTGCCTAAGTACATACTACATATAGTCTAATGAATACAGAAAAATCCACAACAGTCCCTAATATAAATACTTCTAGAATTGCATGTCAATATAGTTTGAATAAAGAATAGAGAAATGCCGGCAGCAATAGTAAACACTGTTTTGACTTGAATTTTCAGATCTTTTGTTGGTTTGAGAACCATAATTTGGGGTTGAGAATGGTAATCTTTAAGGTTTTTCTTCAAACTGTATGAAACATGGAAAGAAAAAAAATTTTTAAATCAAAACTCTTGCCCAAACTCCAGAACCAAGCAAGTATAACACAGTTTTTAGGTAAAGTCATCTTATAGTAAGGGTAGTAATAAATTATACATGCACAGATTTTTTAAAATTAAGAAGACATAGGCCAGGTGCAGTGGCTTATGCCTGTAATCCTAGCACTCTGGGAGGCTGAGGCGGGTGGAGTGCTTGAACTCAAGAGTTCAAGACCAGCCTGAGCAAGAGTGAGACCTTGTCATTTTCTACTAAAAATAGAAAACTAAGGCAAGAGGATTTCTGGAGGATTTCCAAGAGTTTGAGGTTGCTGTGGGCTATGTTGTCATAGCACTCTACCCAGGGTGACAGTGAGACTGTCTCAAAAAGAAAAAAAAAAAAGAAATCAAGAAGACATAATCAAGAACTAAATAAGAACAAAATTCAAAACACACATATTGGTATATCACCATCTATGTTTTGTTTCTCCAATAAATAAAATGCAAGATCACCACTATTTTCAAAATATTACCTACTATCTCCCCAGCTAAATACTATCTAGTAGTTATGCCAATTTTCCCTGTCTACTATCTCCCATTATTGTTGCTGAAATAAGTGCTGTTATTACACCTAACTAATTGCTATCCACCTGGCTTGCTACTACAAGGAATGAAAAATGTTTCCACCCACAGTACATACTACATGTAGTCTAATGAAAACAGTAAAACCCACAAGAGCTGAACAGCAGAAGAGAGCACATCATAAATGCAGGGTAGATGACACTGATTGTGTATACTGTGGCAGGTTGAAAGGGAAGAAAGAAACCTTTTTTGAATGGGGGATCAGAAAACTATCAGAAGGTGTGTGTTGTAAGCTCAATGCTGAAGAACAACAGGGATTTCAACAAGAGAATTAGGAGGATGGATCTCTGTGGGAGGAATCACATGATTAATGTCATAAAGGTAGGTAACCCATAGGCTCAAGAAATGATATCCAAAACGACTTGGCTTTGTTTCTTATTTCACTGAGAAAGTCAAAGCAACAAAGGGGGTTCGCATGCTTTCGCTGCCTCCATCACACCCGTCAATTCTGCTTCCCTCTTTTGACATGAGGAATGCTCTCTGTAGTGACCTGGAGTTCACGGAATCACACTCCCTTTGCTACCTGGATCCCACGCCCTCCTGCAACTGACTCTTTGTTGGACCTTCTCTTTGTTGCATTGGTGAAACCTCTTTCTTTACTGGATCATTCTTAACCACAGATAAACATTGCCCATCTTTGAAAACCAATACAAAACACCAGTAACAAAAAAACTTCCTTGACCCTATCTGTGTTCCTCTCCAGCTAGACCCCATTTCCATATTCTCTTTAAGACAAACTTGAAAGAATTGTAAAACTTACTCTGGGGCTTCCTCCTATCATTCCCTTTTGACCCCACTCCATTCATGCTTTTGTCAAGATTAATCCCCACATAGACAAAGCCGGTGGTCAGTGTCAGACCTCCAATACTCAATTTGTCAGGGGCATTTGCTTGGGTGATCCTTCTCCAAACCTGCTTTACTTGGTCTCCTTCCTGACGCTGACTGGTTGCTCCTTATTTTTCTCTGATGGACCCTCCTTAATTTCTCATTCTCCAATGACACATCCACTCTCATATCAGAAGTTATCTAATACAATGTCATAACTTTAAATTTCAACCACTGATAATTCCAAATGCATATTCCAACTCCTGACACATCTGAACTCCAGACTTTTCTTTACAATTATATTTTTTCACAGAGGTCTTCTCTAACAACTGTGTGTGGAAGGGTCTGCCTTATTCTATCCTAAGTAGGTATTCTGCCCCTCCCACACTGGATCATCCCCATAGAACCTGTCACTCCCAAACATACCGTTTATTTGTTCATTGTCAGGCAGGCTACCCAGAACTTCTGCATTTCCCCTTCACGTGCCACCACCATTAGATTGAATGAATCATAGGAGTAAAGAATCCTTTGGTGTTTTCACTGAACTAGCCCAGTAATCAATTAAAATTGACTAATTACATGACTAACATAACAGTAGAAGGTTCACATACTATAGAGCTATAAATTGCTAACCACAGATGTGCTTTTAATCATCTTAAAATACACAGCTTTAAATAAAATTTTGACACATTATCAACACATGAACTTTGGGCTGTCATATAAATATTTGGATTTATGACTCCCACTGAAAAATTAAATGTGACATGTAGTGCCTGCTAGGCATAGTTGTAATTTCTTCTATAATAATAGTGAATTTTGTGTATGAACTTGATTGGATTACTGGGCATCCAGATACCTAGTTTAAGATTATTTCTGAGTGTATTTGAGAGGATGTTTCCAAAAGAGATTAGCATTTGAATCTGTAGACTGAATAAGGCAGATTGACCACCCCAGTATGGGTGAAGGTCATCCAATCCATTCAGGGCCTGAATAGAACAAAACGAAGGGAGTATGCACTATCTAGCTGGCTCACTATTTGAACTAGGACATTGATCTTTTGCTCCTCAGTGCTCCTGGTTCTCAGGCCTTCAGACACAGACTAAAATCTACACCATCAGTTCTCCCCAGTTTTCAGGTCTTTGAACTATACCACCAGCTTTCCTGGGTCTCCAGCAAGCAGATGACAGATGACAGGACATGTCAGCCTCAATAATCTCTCAGCTTCAATAACTGTGTGAGCCAATACCTTGTAATAAATCTATGCATATATATTTACATGAATATATATACACACATGTATATATGTGCATCTATACCCACCTGTACCTTGGTTTTATTTCTCTGGAGAACCCTCACAGTGCTTTATTAGTATCACAAAGCATTATTGGATTTAATCATAAAATATCTCTGTGAAGCCAGAGTGCAGCAGCTCACACCACTCTGAGAGGCCTGAGACAGTTAGATTGCTTGAGCTCAGGAGTTCAAGACCAGCCTGATCAAAAGAGTTAGACCCCATCTGTAAAAAATAAACAGGCCTTGTGGGGGGTGTCTGTAGTTCCAGCTACTCGAGCGGCTGATGCAAAAGGATTGCTTGAGCATAGGAGTTTGAGGTTGCTGTGGTTATAATGCCATGGCACTCTGCCAAGGGTGACAAAGTGAGACTCTGTCTCAAAAAATAATAAAATAAAATAAAATCTCTGTGATTAAATACAATAACTGAAGCTCGGAAGGCTTAGGGGCTTTTTCTAACGTCTTCTATCTATTAACCTTGGAGGTGGGATTCAAACTCCAACAGTGTAACTTCATGGTTCATGCCTTTGTCACTATCCACCATGACACCCACATTCCTGACAGGCTACAGGAGCAGGAGGGCAGAGCCAGCCTGCCTGTTCAGTTGGTGCAGGCACTGCAATGTGCCGAAGGACACTCTGCTCTTTCATGTCCTGTGTTTGCACCCTATATCCACTCACCAGAATTTGTAATCCTTGTCAGACTGAAATAATCAGAGTGGAATAAACAATCATTTGAATTACCATTTATACACAGTCACTAAATCCAGTCTTAAATATTTTAAAAGGTAAGTAAAAAACCACAACTCTTGTTTTTACATGGTTTGTGCTTTTTTTTTTTTTAAGTAAGCACAGTTACACACACAAATCAAAACTGCAGGAAAAACCAAATGATATTTGTAGTAAAGTTCAGAATAACGAAAAATGTGATGAAAAACTTCATTAATACCAAACAGGACCTTCTCTAGTCCCTGCTATTGCCCAAGTGTTTCTACAGTACCTGACGCATTATAGGAGCTCAACAGATATTTCTGAATGAATGTATAAATGTAGTCTTATTGACTTCCTGATTCAGTTTAATTTCTGATTTATCTTTTCAGCATTTTCTATCTGTATTTCCTATATTTAATGGAAAGGCACATGGGAAGTGAGTATTAAAAAACAACAAATAAACCAAGGAAACTATAATGGAAATTCAAAAGATGAAAGGGTCATATCTAGATTAGGGGGATCAGAGTTTTCATGGAAGAAGCGATATTTGAAATAGGTCTGAAAGAACTGGTCAAATGTCAGTAGGCAGAGATAAATGGAAGGAGTCTCTGGGTCCATCAGAGTGAGTCAGACCAAACTATTTGTACCGTACACTGCAGAGTTTGGCAGCAGCTGAGGGTTTAGAGCAGGTGGATGTCGATTTTCTTTTGACATTTACTTGGCTTAAGAAAATAGCTGAAAATGGATCTATGCTATAAAAAATTAATAGCTAAAGCAAAAGTGAAATTCTGGCTTGGATTTGTTTACAGGGAGATCTCTGGCTGTTTGCAGGCTCTCAACTTCATATAACCAGGCAGTTCTGTCAAATTCATCCCTTTTTCCCTAAATTTAAGCAGAAAGGATTAGAGCCAGGAGGCTAGAATTCAGCCTCAGTTCATTACTTTGGGCAAGTCACCTACTCAACCAGAACTTCTTCAACCATTAAAAAGTGATTAATGGGGCACCGCCTTTGGCTCATCGATTAAGGTGCCAGCTCCATATACCGAAGGTGGAGGGTTCAAACCCGGCCTCTGCTGAACTGCAAAACAGAAAAATAGCTGGGCGTTGTGGCGGGGGCCTATAGTCCCAGCTACTCAGGAGGCTGAGGCAAGAGAATCGCTTAAGCCCAGGAGCTGGAGGTTGCTGTGAGCCGTGTGATGCCACGACACTCTACCGAGGGCAATAAAGTGAGATTCTGTTTCTACCAAAAAAAAAAAAAAAAAGTGATTAATAATTTCATATTTTTCTCACAATTTGGGATGATCAAATGAATGAACATATGACAGGAATTCTTTGGACACCACAAAGTACCTGATTTCATCCTCTGCTGTCCCCAGCCTGTCCCAGCTACCTGATGATTACATGTGTGAAAGCACAGAAAGACGTGGTGGTAGAAACCTCTATGTTATGACTCTGCATTTTTCAGTTGTTAAAATGTGTAACGGTTGCTGGTAAGTAAAAATGTTCCTGGCCTATCTGGAATTCCAAGTGACATTATACCCTGGTATTCCTCTGCAGTTGCAAGGAAATATCTCTTTCCGCATGGTAAGAAAGACTTTAACTAGGGTAAAAAGATTCAAAGCCATGAAAAAATGTTACTTTGTGCCCCACACCAAAAATAAAAAGAGTTATTAATAGCAAAAAATAGACCAGGCGACACAGCAGAAAAAACTGCAGCTAGCCACCACTCACAAGAGTGAGCAACTTTATGATTTAGAAATTTAACAGACCAGGCTAGACATGGCGGCTCATGATTGTAATCCCAGCACTCTGGGAGACTGAGGCAAGTGGATTGCCTGAGTTCACAGGTTCGAGACCAGCCTGAGCCAGAGCAAGACCTCATCTCTAAAAAAATAGTCAGGCATTTAGACGGGTGTCTGCAGTCCCAGCTACTCGGGAGGCTGAGGCAAGAGAATCGCTTGAGCCCAAGATTTTGAGGTTGCTGTGAGCTATGATGTTACTGCACTCTACTGAGGGTAACAAAGTGAGCCTCTAGCTCATAAAAAGAAAAAAATAGAAATCTAACAGACCAAAATTTCAAATTATAAAAAGAAATATTAAAAATAATTAAAAATAAATATTTTGGAAAAGTAAATTAACTCATAGCATCTTCAACTTTTGTTCTCTGATTTTGGATGGACGTTCTGAACATTTCCACATCCTTATTAGATAAACACTGAGATTAACTGAGAGTAGAATCTAGTTCTGACCCTAAGACAAACCCATCGGTAAGATGAACCTGATTTTATGTGTTTGATAATTACTTCTCTCACTCCCAAACCCACCATAAAATTCCTGTCATTGTCCTTGTTGCTTAGACATCTATCTCCTATCTTTTCCCCACACTCCCAACGTGCAAGATATTCGTTGTATCTTGCATGGTCATTTACACAAGGGAGATAACCCCTCTCTCATGTGGAATTTTAATGGTAGAAAACAAATGAAAGAAAGATTTTTCTAATGAGACTTGCAAAATTGTTCCTTACAGACATGAATGAAGGTTAGCCTGGATAATATCTGATAAAACAATGCCAAAATGTTTTACTTAGAATCAGTATTAATAAATAGTAAAAGGTCTCTAAAATGTTTAAAGCAGGGACCAAATAGATGCTTCCAGATAACACAGGACAGGTGGCCCCCCAGCCAGCTCAGCACAGAGGACCCACCACCTCTGTACTGGAAGTGTTGGTGTGCCGGCAGCTGGCAGAGGAACCAGCAGGCTGGAGGGTAGGCAAGGCGGGAAGCCCCCCACACACACTGCAGGAGGCTCCAGTGGCCAGAGGGACCCGACAGCTGCTGGGGAGACACCAGTGCCTTGGTGTCTCTTTCACCTTGCACTTATGACTGAACAGGAACCCCCATTTCCTATGTCTACGTCAATTTCATGTACATTTCCTAGGCCTCAATTCCATGAATGGACTATGTCCATTCATTAATACATTCATTCACCTTGCCCCCATGGAATGGACTGTGTCCACTCATTGATACCTTTATTCAGTGCCCCAGTGGAAGGGACTGTGTCCATTCATTGATACATTCACTCACCTTGCCCCAGAAGAAAAGACTGTATCCATTCATTTCCTGGCCACATGCCTATGTATACCCCTGGACAAAGAGCCCAGAGAGAAAGAGCTTTTTTCCCCCGGATTTGGGTTTTATTCTGTCAGGAGCTTTGGTGTTTTTGTATTCTTTTCTTTTCTGTAAATAAATCCTATCTTACCACTGATCTGTGGTCTATGGAGTCATTCTTTGAATCACTGAGACCAAGAACCCACTGAAGACGAAATTCTGGTATCACAGAATCCAGTCAGCTACCATGATATAAAATGTTGAACGTAATATAAGAATAAATGATGAGAAATGGGCTAAACTAATTCTTGCATGCACACCATGAAGGCATTGTAGTCGAAAATACATTAATAACACTGATGCAAGACAAGGCGGCCCCACGACCTGCCACCTTAGCCCTGGCAGTGCTAATGCTGTGGCAGATGGAGGAACTGGCCTGCTGGAAGTGTGGGACACCTGTGGGGGTGGGGGGAGGACATTGGCGCCTTGCTGTCTCCTTCCCATGCACTTCTGGCTGGTCAATTTTGTGGATGGCACATTGCTATCTCCTCCCCATGCACTTCTGACTGGTGAATTTCATGTAAGTTTCTAAGGCCTGAGCTTTTCATTGAACAGTTGGCTGTAACTGACAAGACCCAAGCCCTAAAAGTCAACATTGAGTTCCAGCAAAACAACCCCTTGCCACTATATGAACCCCTGAGCAGAAAGCCCACAGACAGACCGGAGAGAGGGAGCAGAAGAGCTTGTTCCCCTCCTGGGTTCTCTCTGCCAGGAGGTTTGGTTTTGTAGTTGTTGTAATTTTTGTTTCTGTAAATAAATCCTGACTTACCACTCATCCTGTGGTCCAGTGGATTCATTCTTTGAATTGCCAAGACCAAGAACCTGAAACTCTGGCATCAACACCATCTTACAAGAGCCATTTGGGGATATGAAGAGCCGGGAAGAGAGGCACTCCCATGCTTACAATGCTATTATGTAAAGAAACAAAAACTATGAACTCACAAGTTTTCATGAACCCATTAGAAAGATGAGGACACTGATAGAAACAAGTGACCCCAAGTCTGAGGAGCAACAGGTACCTGCAAGGAGAGCTGACAGCAGAGCCCTGACTGCCTCGGAGCACACAACCCATCGCAGGTGAAAGTCAGGTGCGGAGGGCTGGCTAATTGGTGAAAGCAAAATATGATCTGCTGAGCGAGTGAAAACTCTGACATTAAAGTTTTATAGAGATTAAAGAAGTCCTCAACTCGTCAGGGCTTTTCTCTGTGAATGTTACTCATAGAAAAAATCAGAGGGTTTTAGGAAATTGTTTCCCAGTAGATGAACAAATACACACCCACACAAGAGAAGAACACAATTAAATCCAATGGGGTCGGGGAGAAGAAGGGGAACTGGTGTGCTCTCCCCTAAAGGGGACCATGTAGGGCTACGTGGCACACCTTCTGGGGGGGGTGGCACAACTAGTCCAGCCTGGACCTTACCTAACAAATGCAAACAATATAACTTAATCATCTGTACCCTCATATTACTCTGAAATAAAAACTAAATACTTAAAAATCAAGGAAAAATTTTTGCTTTTTATAGTGCAGAGCTGGGGATAGGGGAACAGCAGCCACTGATGGAGTAAGTTGAACCTCTCCTGTATCCTCGCCCCTATCTCCTCTTACCTCCCAGAGCAGAAGCCTTACTCTCCAGGGTGTGTCTTAGTCCCTTTAGTGTTGTGAGAACAGAATACCTCAGGCTGGGTAATACATAACAAAGACAGGTTTATTTGACTCACAAGTCTTCAGGCATCCAAGCAGCATGGAGCCAGCATCTGTTTCTAGTGAGAGCCACAGGTTGCTTCCATGGGTGGAAGAAGGTGAGGGGAGTCAGCTTGTGCAGACCATGTGGTGAAAGTGGAAGCAAGGGGTGGGTTACCAACTCTTTTTAACAACCAGCTTTCATGGGAACTGTGCTCGACCTCAAGGGAGAACATTAATCTGTGTACTATGGAGCCACTCACTTTACCCAGATACCTGCAATTAAGCCCCACTCCAACATTGGGGATCATATATTGACATGAAACTTGGAGGGCACAAGCAGCCTGGTACAGCAGAATATAAAGCCACAGACTCTGCGATTGGGAAAGGAAACAGAAAAAAATCCTACTGTGGTCCCAGAACTACCGCTGAGGGACAAAGGTAGGAATGAGAAGCAGGGCACATTCCCAAGGCCCAAGGACATGGTGCCTGCCCAGGAACTAAAATTTGGGCAAAGAAGAACGTTTTTATCACCAACCCAGTATGAGTCAAAATAATATCCAGTAAAAAGTAACAGCAAAATATTGGTCTGAGAGGACCAGGAGAGGGACAGGAACCTAGGAAGAGCTACTTTCTGAGGCACAATGTGTGAGAGGCCTAAATCTGAGAGCAGAGCAGAAATTGACAAGAAACAAAAACAAACAAACAAATAAACAAAGCAAAAATAAGGCAAAACGAAACCTTCGGGCAGAAAAGTGTCCTTCTCTAAACAAAAGATATTGCTAAAGTGATTTAACACTGCTGGGTACAGAAAGTAACAATCACAAATCTTACATCCAGTCCAACTCCTGACTAGATTAACTAGAACCCCTATATTAGAGGACTAAAAGAAGCAAATCAACACCCCACTGTTCCTCTCAGTTCCTACTGCCTTGTACAAGATGTGTGGCAACAAAAGTATAAATACAAGGGGAAAAAAGCAAGAAAAACATCAACCTCTAAGAAACAAAGCAATCATCACACCCAGACTCAGATATGACCCAGGGAAGGGGTTTGAGGTCACCTGACGAGAGGGTCTTGCTGCGAGGAATGAAGAGGTTTGACACAGAGTCTGTGTCGGGGGACAGAGGGACTCTGGGAGGAGCCCTCCTGAGTAAACCCCGTTCACATTGATTACCATAAAATGGGAAGTAGACAGAAGCTGCTTGTCTGACATTAGGCTGATTAGGGAGGAGATGGAGATGGTCAGATAGGATGTCTCCCTCTTTGTTTTTGCAAAACTGCAGACCTTGAGCACAAGCTCTGCCTCCAGCATCAAGAGATCTTTGTAATCTAGAGAATCTTTACTGTATTATTATTGCCACACCTCACATGTACATTCTCTCTTGGAGGCCAGTTTTCTGATCTCCTGCACATACACAACTCACATGCCATTCTCCTGATTCTCTAGGTCTCTCAAGCAGGGAGGGAGTCTTATGCTAAAGATCAGGGCCCAAATTCCCCTGCAACACAGAACTTGGAACTATCAGGGCAAAAAATTTAATTATGATTAATATCTTAAAAACTCCTCTGGAAAAGGCGAACAGCAGTAGAGTGGCTCATTTCATCAGGGAGGTAGAAACTGTAAGAATCAAATGGAAAGTATAAAAACAGAAAACACAGTAATAAATCTAAAGAATACCTTTGATACATTCAGTAGATTTGAGACAGAGGAAAGGATTAGAACTTGAAGATAAGGCAATAGAAACTACCCAAAATAAAACACAAAGAAAAACAGAGAGTGAAATAAAGCAGAACAGAGGACTGACAAGCTGTGGAACAAGACCAAAGGTTAAGCAATGCACAATTGGAATCCTGGAAGTAGAGGAAAGAGAGATTGAAGAAAAATATTTGAAGAAATAATGGCCAAGAATTAGCTAAAACTGATGACAGCCTCTCCCTCTGCCCACACACACCGAACCCAGGAAATTCAGAGTTGACCAAGCAGGATAAATGCAAAAATACAAAACAAAACAAACAAACAAAAAAACAAGCATGTCGTAGTTTATCTACATGGAGAAGAAAATAAACAGAAATCTTGGAAGGCGCTAGAGCCAAAGACACACCGCATGCAGATGAGAAGTACAGCAAAGTTCATGTCAGAAACCTCACAAGCTAAAAGAGAATATAGTTCTATCTTTAAAATGCTGAAAGGAAAAAACATAAGTATCAAACCAGAATCTTAAGCCCAGAGAAAATACCTTCAAAATGAAAGAGAAATAAAGGATTTCTGAGCCAAAGGAAATAGATGGAATTTATTGTCAGCAGACTCACTCTACAAGAAATATTAAAGGAAGTTTCTAAAGCAGAGGGAATATGGCATCAGACAGAAACTTGGATCTACACAAAGAAATGCGAGTCTTGAACATTAAATAAAGGAAGGGAAAACAATTTTCTCATTTTTAAGTTGTTCAAGCATTACTGACTGTTTAAGGCAAAAAATAGTAGCAATGTGTTATGTTGTTGTAAAATACGTAAAAGTGGCAATGGATGGATGAGAGGAAAATTGGAAATATATTATTGGAAAGTCTCTAAACTACACATGAAGTGTGGATTAAAAATGCATATAGCAAAACCCAAAGCAATCAGCAAAAAGGTAAAAAAGGAATTATAAATTATAAGTCAATAGATTTATCAATTAAATGAGAGTATAAAAATGCTCAAGTAATACAAAAAGATGCAGAAAAAGTAGGGGGAAAATGAAGCAAATAGAAAACAGCTAATTTAAAATGGTACACTTTAATCCAATCCCATTAGTAACTCTCACTTAACACATCAGTTAAAAGGCAAGTTTAAAAACAAAAAGTGGTTAGCAATCAGTTAAAAAACAAATATTTTCAGATTACACTTTTTAATGAAGCAATTTACAACTATATGCTGTGCAAGAAATCCACTTTAAATATAAAGATGTAACTATAGCAAAAGTAAAAAAAAAAAAAAGGAAAAAGCTATCCGATGCCAGCATTAACCTCAAAAAAGCTGTAGTAGTCATATACTACCAAACTAAATAGACATCAGAAGAAGAAAGATTATTAGGGATAAAGAGGGATATTATTTAATGATAAAGTGGTCAATTCTCCAAAAAGACATAGCAATTTGAAAAATGTGTGAACAAATCCTCAAAGTAATTAAATAGACCAAAGATAATACAACTTTAAGGAGAAATAAGATACATTTGCAACTATTGTCAGAGACATCAATTATTCTCTCTGGAATTGATGAAAGAATGACAATGAATTAGAAAACAGCTTGTGGTCCTTTGCAGCACCAGTTTGGCCAGGCTGTACTGCAGTCCCCCATAAATCTCTTTCCTATATGTTTCTGGTTAAGAATGATTGAAAGAAATATTCTTGTCAAGATTAGGAACGGTGTAAATGAAAAGGCAGTCCCTTTTAGAGTTCTCTCCCATTATGGCCTATCTGCCGGCTCATCCTGTAGGAAAGGCACAGTGATCCGGCCTATAACTGCTCCGTGTGCCCCTGATCCCCCTTCCGAAGCTCTAATTCCTGAGCCAAGTGTGTGTCACAGTCCATGATTGAGGGCAGGAGCAACAACTTCTCCTGCAGGACATCCCTACTGCCCAGGTCAGGGGTGGAATTAACTGAGGTGTGGTCAGTGCATCCTCTTGTGTTCCAGTTCTTATTTGTGGGTCACAGCTTGTCCTTGCTCTTTCTTCTCTGCATTACATCCATCTTTGTTCCTGATGCTTACTCCATGAACTTCAGCTCCAGCATCACATTCGAACACAATAGTCTATGGGCATTGACCAAGAAGCTCCTATAATTGCATAAAATCAAATCCTTACAACAAATGCAATAACTTATATGCACTTGAATCTACATGTCTGTCTCTCTATATATCTGTATCTCCATCTCCATATATATATATATATATGTTTTTTTGGGTTTTTTTTTTTGAGACTCTGTCACCCCTGGTTGAGTTTCTTGGCATCACAGCTCACAGCAACCTCAAACTCTTAGGCTCAAGTGATCCTCTTGCCTCAGCCTCCTGGATAGCTTAGACTATAGGCACCACCCATCATGACACTGGACTCATTTCTCTATTTTTTTAGTGGAGATGGGTCTCACTCTTGCTGAGGCTGGTTTCAAACTCCTGAGCCCAGCTAATCCACCCACCCTGGCCTCCCAGAGTGCTAGGATTATAGGCCTTAGCCACCGCACCTCACCACCTACATTTATATTTATATCTAAATCTACATACATGTCAACATCTCCTAATATTTTGGCTTCTCCAATTAAGGCCTGATTGGTACAGAATTTGGTGCTAAGAGTGGTTCCAGAGAAACAGAATCTTTAAAATGATATATCTGAAATGGTTTTGAGTTGTCAAAACTGAATTGTCTGATCTGATTAGACTTAGACAGCATTGATGACCCATTTCCAAGGGTAAAGGGCACATTAGTCATCCAGAGCACACAGTGGCAAAACAGTTACTCAAACTGTCACCTGTGGATAATTGTAATCAGTGCCTATAGAAAGCAAGTAATTGCTTCCATGGAACATTTTATTGAAAATAAGAAATATAATGGGGTTGGTTGGTTGCTTGTGCTGCATAAATATGGAAAGAAAATGAGCTCAACACCTTAAATTCTAAGCTTAAGGACTGCATAAGGGACCTGAAAGCTTCAATAACTGTCCTAAAGTAAGCTTTAATAACTGTCTTGTACCTGTAGGCAGATATTTCTGAAAACAAATCCAACTTCTGATCCTGTGGGTGGCTGAATTGCAAATGTAAATTCGATTTCCATTTCTACAGTATCTCTTTTGTTAAAGTGAGACCATTCACATGGTTGGAATAGAACCTAGAAAACTGGGAAAGAGACAGACAGATTCTAATGAAGCTATGACTTTGAACCCCCAAATTCTGCTGAGCCTCATCCTTTAACCACTGCCACAGCCTAAGGATGTTAGTCACCTTTTTTCTAAAGAACCTGCAATGTCTTTCCTGGGGTAGTAATCTTGCAGGGCACTGCTAGTATTTCTCAGGACCTAGCTCACTACCTGCCTTTGCTTCTAGGCCTTTGCTTAAATTCAAGAACAAGTAGACCTCAGAGGGTAAACAAAAAGTATGACCTCTGATGAGAGCTTATATACATGAAGAATGACTTTTTCAGAAACCTGGGATATATTTAGAGGAATGGATTTTAAGATCAAGATGGGAAGAATAAAAAGTCAGGTCAGGATGAATTCATTGATAGAGCTCACTGATCAGTGATTCTAGATTTAAAACTGAAGGGCTAGATATGCCTCTAATGGTTTTCTTGGTTAATTGTTAAAAACATGGACCCAAGAGTCCATGGACCTGCTACCAGGTCCTGGGTAAACTAAAAAGTTATTATCCAATGGTTTAGGGAGATTGGACTATTTCAAGTAATTTAGAGATTGTTTAATGTATGCATTGTCTGTTTGTTGTATTCAAAGTTTTATTTATAGCTATTACTTCAAACTTATTAATTATTGTAGGAGACTGAGCACTAGGCTTATAGGATTAGTCACTGATTCCTGAAGGAGATGCTGGGAGTAGACAATCTCCTGGCCAGCATGGAGATGTTTTGCAGCCTGGAGACAAGCCCTCAAGCAACTGCATGCATTAATGAGATAAGATTAGTCACTCATTAGCAAGCAGGTGTTGAACCTTGAACATTTTTGGTGCAACAGGGCAGGAGTCGAGCTCATAGGGAAAGAGCATGTAGTGACCATTAAGCACGTGATCCTAGTACATGGGCCCTCCACACCTGTTGTATAATGCTTCAATAAAAGGTCACGGCAGAGGTTACTTAGGGCTCTCCCTGCACCTATGGGAAGCCCACCTCTTGCAAGCAGGTACTTCTAATCTGCATCCCAGCTGTTTTATTCACACAGTGACAGGGGCACCAACATAAAGGCAAAGTCAGCAGTGTAGCAACTTATGTAACCAGATATGTAGCAACCTATGTAATAGGATGTGTAGCAGCTTATATAACAGGATATGTAGCACCCCTGTGTAATAACATATGTAGCAACCTATGGAACAACATATGTAGTGATCTATGTAACAACCTATATAGTAACCTATGCAGAGAGATGTGTAGGAACTGAGACAGCAGGCTTGCAGAGACAAAGTGACAATTGATTGGGACAGTAGACTTGCAGAGTAAAAGTGGCAGTTTTTGGAAACATACAAGCAATCATTAGACATGAAGGAACAGACATTGGCAGTTGGAAATTGATCGCTGTGGAATTTCAGTGTGGAGGTCGGGCTTGGGGGAGGGAAGCTTGTTTCAATGAATAGCAGCCGTGGAGGTTGCTTAGGGCCCTTTCTCTGACACGCATAGGAAGGCCCACTTTCTGCAAGCTTTGACCTTACAATCCATTGTCCAGCCTGCTTCCTTGGTGATGACACCAACTTCTGGCATAGTCGGCAGGATAGCAGAGGTGGACGGAAGGTGTATTCAGTAATACAGCAGGAGTTAGTTACAGGGAGGGAAAAGGGACTCTCTGTCCAGATTGACCAAGGGACAATGTAGCCTTTGGCCACCATAGGTACCTAAGGGGGCAACATCACTTAAACTGATTAAGACCCTTGGCAAATCATAAGTTGATTGTAATAGGTAACCTACCAAAGGACAGGGATCACTCGGAGTGAGTGACACCTTTGGCAAATCATAGGCACCTACCAAAGGAATATTAAGACTTTTGGCAAAATAATAAGCAAATCCTTGTCTGTTCTATCAAGGGGAATGACAGCTATAGTGGGAGAGAGATTTTTAAATAGCAAAAAGATTTACAGGAAAGCAACGAGTGGCTTCTGGCCTGTGGAGTCACAACAGTTTCAGCCTGATAAAGACAGTGATGAGATGGTGCAGCAGGTTCAATTAGAACAGGATGTGGGAGAACCCGAGTCTTTGGACTCTGTGTCCTCCCATCCACTGCCACCTTCATGTCTCAATAAAGCTAAGCTGAATCAAACCCTAAAAGTCAGGATTAAGCAGTTAGAAGACCGGTTGAATGATCTCACAGTTAAGACTACTTAGGTAAAACTTCTGGCATTGCCCTTGGAACCCCCGTATGTAAATAGCTCTCCCACTACTCCAGTTATGAAAGCACTATTAGAGCATCACCAAACAGGAGATATCACTTTAGAAAATACTTTGGGGCTCTTTCTTTTTACAGTTACTGACATTCCTCCTAATTTGCAATATGCTCAAGGGGGCCAATACTTTAGTCATCATATGTTTACTTTTAACATTCTAAAAGATCTAAAACAGGCTGTAACACAAAATGGCATGCAGTCTCCATTTTCTAGAGGCTTATTACAGGGACTTGGGCAAGAGCAGCATCTTATTCTATATGATTGGGACATGCTGGCCAGAATTGTTCTCGAATCTGGTCAATATTTACAATTTAAAACTTGGTGGAAGGAGGAGGCTGACTTGATAAGTCACCAGAACCAGCAGAGGAATTTTCCCATAACTTTAGAACAGTTCACTGGCTCTGGTCAGTGGATGGGCATTTCGAAACAATGTTCATATGATGATATAGTATAGTATAAAAAAAACTGTTCTGACTTTGAGCCTGGGAAAAGGTTCAGGCACCTGGAGATGTCTCTAAATCTTTTAATAAAGTAACGCAGTCTGCAAATGAACCTTACACTGACTTTTTATCTCAATTAAAAATGTCAGTAGATAAAACTGTTGCTCTGTCAGAACTTAGAGATATACTTTATCAAACCTTAGCATTTGAGAATGCTAACTCTGAGTGTCAAAAGGTTTTTCATTCTCTGAAGGCACAAAATGCTCCTCTAGGGAATATATATGAGCATGCTCTGATGTGGGAACCGAACCCTATAAGGCTGATCTTCTTGCTGCTGCCATAAAAGAAGGGTTCAAATCAAATTTTGTCACATGCCATAATTGTGGGACATATGAAAAAAGGATGATGGAAAAGGAATAGCAATCAGAATACCAATGGGAAGGGCAATTTCGATAATCAAAAGAGACAAGGAAAATGCAATCCCCTAGGAGTATGCCCCGGGTGTGAAAAAGGGTCCCAATTGGGCTAATGAATGCCCTTCCCAATTTAATAAAAATGGAACACCTTTACAGCAGGGAAACTATTACTCAGGCTCAACCCAGGGCCCTTGGACAAAAAGTATAGGGATTTACCCACTCACCAGGATCTTCAGCCCATCCAATCTCTTTTATATACCACCCCAGGTAGTGCCACTTTAGATTTACAGCATGTGATAATGTTCTTTACTTCCTAACATGGGAGTAAAGAAATTAAGAACAGGAATATGCAGTCCTATTCCAGACTCCGTTGATTTAATGCTGGGAAAAAGTGGTTTAACATCTCATGGGTGCTAGTCCACACAAGGGTTGTTAATAGTGACTTCATAGGGGAAATACAAATCCTGAGCTCAGTAAACCAATCCACTCAAATTTTAGCTGGGCAAAAAATTGTCCAGTTGCTACTTCTGCATTACATTAAACTAACTGATAATAAATGTACCAATGATTTTGGCAGTACAAACGGTATTTTTTGGCAAACATCTATTAGTAAGAATATTCCTCAATTAACACTCACCTTGAAAGATAAACTCTTTAGTAGCCAGTTGGATACTGGCACAGATGTTTCCATTATGGCTTTAAATCAATGGCCTAAACAAATAGTTGATGTTACTTTTACACTACTTCAGTTTTTAAAAGTACATTACCTTTAACCTGTTTAGGACTGGATAATCAACATGCTCAAATTCAGCCATACATAGTTGATACAGACATTAACCTATGGGGGAATGACTTACTCCAAAAATGGAAAGCTATGGTAACCATACCCCCCCTCTTCTGCAAATTCTTTTCAGATGTCAAATTTAGCCTAGAGGCCACTGCCCTGAAATACACTCTCAGGTTATCTTGGAAGAGCAATAGTCACGTGTGGGTGGAGCAATGGCCATTATAACAAAAGAAAAACTGGATGCTTTACAATTTTTAATTCAGGAACAGTTAGAACAAGGACATATTGAACCCTCCTCCAGCCCCTGGAATTCCACAGCTGATCAATTTCCAACTGCCAACGTCTGTTCATTAACGTCTAGGGATTGCTTATATGTTTCAAAAACCCATCATTTTGTCTCTGCAAGCCGGCTGCCCTGGTCAAGCACCACTTTGTCTCTGTAAGCCTGCTGTCCTAGTTCCGATACATCTTATTGCACAGGTTGCTACATAGGTTGTTGTATAGACCAGGACATATGTTATTCCATAGGTTGCTACATATCTTATTACACAGGATTCTATATCTCCTGTTACATAAGCTGCTACATATCCTGTTACATAGGTTGCTACATATCACATATCCTGTTACATAGGTTGCTACATATTACATATCTTGTTACATAGGTTGCTACACGGCAGGATCTGGACCAGGTCAGGGACAGAAAGGGGTAACTACACTTGGAGTAAGTGAAACCTTCGGCAAACAACTAGGAGTTTATGGGGGGAGCAAAGGGTAATTCCTGGCCCATAGAAATGAACCAAAGGGATGTTACTCAGAGTAAGTGGATCTTTGGCAAACAGCAGTATGTAAGTGGAGTCATTTTGTTCATCTTGGTGATGTGTCTGTGTTTGTTTATCAGATTGTGAAATCTCATTCTGTAAACCAAAGGAACTCCTGCAAAGTAGTGAGACCTTTTGGCAAAGAGTAAAAAAAACAATGGGCAATTTCCTGACCATAGAGTTGCAACAAGTTGAAACTGATGAGGAATGTAATGATATAGTACAGAAGGTTCAATCAGAGTAAAAGAAAGATAAGAAACAAGAGAAAGAGTTAAGAGAATACAAGACTATCCTGTGTCCTCTCATTCATTATCACCTCTGCTCATCAGAAAAAAGCACGATGATAAACTGAATAAATGTCTAAAAAAATAGAAGACACAAAATTTCTGAGAGTTCTTCTAGTTCTTCCTCAGAAGAGGACGAATGTGATATAAATGGACAAGGAGATACCTTGATAACTTGTATGGCAACCCAGATTAAACAGTAGGAAGACCAGGTGAATAGTTTCACAGTTAAAACTACTAAATGCCATAATTGTGGGAAGGTAGGCCATATGAGAAAAGAAAGTTAGAAAGGGAATAGAAATCAGAATGACACTTTTTCATTCAGTAATCAAAGGAAACAAGGAGAATGTAAACCCCCTAGTTCATGCCGCAGGTGTAAAAAAGGGTTCCTCTGGGCAAAGGAATGCTGCTCTTGGTTTGATAAGAATGGAACACCTTTACAGCAGGGAAACTATCAATCAGGTTCAACCTGGGGACCAAGGGCAAAAAATGCGAGTATAGGGATTTAAATAACCTATTTTCTATTTAAAAAAAAACAAAAAAAAAACCTGATAGTGTGCTAACCTGGTAATGTGCTACTTTGGGGTTGAGGTTTTGCTCATATCATTACAAAACAACAAGAAAAGCAGTGGCTGCCTGCCCGCTGGATCAAACCTGGACATGAGCAAGAGACCTCACCAGTCTTAAGAATTTTCTAAATAACATCTAACTACGTGTCTGTAAATGTTGATTTACTAATTAGTTGCTGTATAGAAAAACACATTTGTAACTAATGTTGCTTATTTATATAATCTTTTGTCACAGTTTGGCTTGGCAGGTCAGTCTTATGCTAAACATAATTTAAGTTTGATGCAATTTAAACATAACAAGAGACTTAAAATATTCTATTATAAATTAGACAACATAATGAGTAGTTAAGAGCAATTGTGGTAGGTAATTCTACAGTGAGGAACAGGTCCTTTATACGCAAATGACACTTTCATTAAATGGTTCAAATTGTTTATCTAATTTATATAGCTTAAACCTAGCCTTCCGTTCATTCGCTGTGAAACCTAGATCAACCTCCTCTGAGGAACCTCTAACTGCCCCCCTATATCATCATCCAGTTTCAGCAGGAAACAGTTTGGAGAGGTCAGCATCCCTTTTCCCTAATGGCAGTTAGAGCTTCTGTTCAGAGAGGAATGATTAATGTAGGTTCCACCACTCAGGGAGCCCCCCATATTCTAGGCCCGGGTGAGCTCAGCACACACACTCAACAGGGTTATGAACAAAGCAGTTAGTTTTTTTAGTGGTTAGCATGAGTCACTAGTTCCACTTCTCCATCAGAAAACTGTCATCAGCAGCCAGAGATTGGGTGATACAACAAGGTAAAATAACAGACTTCTTGTTCCTGGTAGCAATTATACTGGTATCAGCAAAGGTGAGAGAATTTTACTTATTTACTGGTCCTTCAGACTTCAGCTGGGAAAAGGTATGAGCTCATTGATACTACCCTTTTGCCCACATTAAATGTGTAAGATCAGTATTATTACTGCCATGATCGACCATTTCCATATTGTTTGTTATGGAGGAGGTAATTTGCCTGAAAGAGTGCAATCTGTCCCCAAAATTGGAATTCTAAACACTTTCAACAGTGTGGCTAAACCTTCTCTTTCTTTTCTTCTGTGAAAGCCCTCACCGATTTCATTGGTGTAATTTTGTTATTATTCTGTTACTAGGAAAGCTGCTCAAAGAGGACAATGGACAAGACAGACAACTGCAGGTTTCTCCCTTACCCTGTACAGGAGTATCTTCAATGGGAAAAGGGAGGAAATGTAGGAGACTGAGCCCCCCAGGCTTGTAGAAGTGGCCACCAGTTCTACAGTTGAGGGAGGCCCTGGGAATAGGACAATCTCCTTGCTGGCATGGAAATGTTTTGCAGCTGGAGACAAGCCCTCAAACAACTGCATGTGTTAATGAGATAAGATCGTGGCTTGTTAGCAAGCAGGTGTTAAACCTTGAACATTTGCAGTACAACAGGGTGGGAGTGGAGCCCATGGGGAAAGAGCACATAGTGATCATTAAGCATGTGATCCTAGTACATGGGCCCCCCACACCTGTTGTATAATGCTTCAATAAAAGGCCACAGCAGAGGTTATTTGGCGCTCTCCATGCACCTATTGGAAGCCCACCTCTTGCAAGCAGTTACTTCTAATCCATGTCCCAGCTGTCTTATTCACACAGTGATGGGGTGCCACAGTGGCACCGATCATATTATTTAACTTTGATATCTGTGATAATTTTTCTTTTTTACCTGATGTTTCTGAGAAGCATTTGCTAAACCTCTCAGATCTTGATGGTTGATTGATCTATTTCTCCTCCTGTTTGTGTCAGTTTGCTGTTTAATGAAAGTAATTCTATAATGATTAAAAAAATTAATTGTAGACTTCTTCAAGTTTGTACCTTGGTCTTTGGTCTCTTTTCCAAAAAAAATTCTATTCACAAAAGAGTATTAATAAGTAATGGTGATCTTATTAAAGTTTACGCAGGTGACATGGAAATGGATTGTATTTCACAGTGCATACCATTCGTTTTAGAATGTTCTTTGTAGCCGTCCTCTTCCAAGTTTCTCTTCTTGGCCTTGCATCTCCCAGTTGTCTGCTTTCCTTCTTCCTGCCTCTGGTTCAATAACTTTTGACTCCATCCCTGTCCTCCCTATCACCACCATGAATCTCTAGTATGGCTTATTATGTGTAGCAATTCAGTTCCATCCTAGATTCTTGCTCTGAACCATGTGATTTTGCCTACTATTCCATGTAAATTCATATGTCAAAGACCATTTTTACATGCTGATTATGTTCAGAAAACAAAAGATTCATAAGTAACTGGGACACATTTTCCTTAGGAGTAATTGAAATGTATCTGTGTAATTGGTATGCTATTTTTCTTTTCAAATATTTCAATTTTAATAAGGCAATGTTATATTCAAAGAAGAGAATTACATTTAATTCAATTCATTTATGTATTTATTAGTTATCTAAAAACTCACAAGTAACCAGACTTTATGGACTGGATCTATGTTTCAATTGCAGGTTTGAATCAATTTCAGTGATGTTTGAGCCTCTCCTGTGGCCAACGACTCTGGGCTGACCCAATTGCATCTAGGTCAGCCCAGCCTAATTGCTGGGCTGACCTAGATGACCCGGTTCTGATCCTAGATGATGACAAGAGAAAATTCTGAACTTTATTGGAATATCAATACATTTTAATGTTCCTTTTCTCTCATTGAATAATTTGTCTTTTGACGATGTTGCCTTTCTTACATACAGAAAAGTTCTCTTTAAAAATAAAGTTTTGGATGATAAGATTATGGCCTGAGGTCAGGATTAGTAAATACAATAGTCTAATGTCACTTGACTCAGAAAGGCAAAAATATGCAAGGTTAATATTATACCATTCATCTTAATTTCTATTTCAAGTCTAAATATCTATTTTGGCATCATAAAACAACCTTAGTTAATTGTAGGTCACTTCAGGCATAAACTTAATTGTGGAATTTCTCCCAGTTTGTTTTCTCTCTCTGGCATCATCTAAGTTCAAGAGAGTTCATATGGGGTGAATTATCTGGTCTGTCGTCATTGACTGTGTTCACTTTGGTACCTGCCGAGGTTGATCCCCTGCCCCAGGCTGGTCTGTAGTCCTAACACCCCCCCCCCATTGCTTTCCCATCTACAGTGCCAGTCCAGTCATTGATACGCACACCCTGTGTCTGCCACACCCTGGTCAGTGATGTCTTTAGCTCTGCCAAATCCTTCTTCCACACCTTTACCCAGATGTGAAGTTGGAACTATCCCAAGCCATTCTGGAACCTCAGAACTCTCAACGAAACCATCTAAGACCTATTTAGATTCTAAAAATCCATGCAATCAATTCTACCCTTCTGCTCTGAATCCCTAAACTTAGCTGTTTATACTGGCATTCCCCCCACCCCCCACACACACACTCTTTGAAGAATTGGTCCTGATTGAGGCAAGTTCACATAAGCCTCTGTTTCTAAAAAGCCCTTTCTCCTGACATATTATTTGTCAGAGTATTTTAAAAGCTTGGTGTGCAGCAATTACTGAACATTGGCCTTTTGATTTTGTTGTGTTTCCCACCCCCAGCCCCTACAGCTTAGCTCTAGCTTGAAATTAAAGGAGAAAGACAGAAGAGAAAATAAGAATGTTCAAAACCAAAAAGCACATCAATTTATATCATTGCAAATAAACACTGGTTTCTAGTCACGTCTATTTTATTAATCCATCCTAGGCATTGCAAATAAACACTGGTTTCTAGTCACATCTATTTTATTAATCCATCCTATGGCACTATGTGAAACATTTAACTTTTCTGGGTGTTCATTCCCTCATCTGTAAATTAAGGGGATGAAACTAGATTTTTTAGTGCCCTTAGCAGCATTAATATTCTGTGATTATGTGTTATAGACAAGAACAAATTCAGACATTGGCAAGTTCCATGTACAATTAGTCCCCCTAGCTTGAAGAGAATGGCATTATATAATTCATATTAAAGTTCTTTGAAAAGTTTAAGATACCATATAAGCAGACTCGGTGTATAGCAATGTGATGTCTGACAATTTTCTTTTGTACCCTTCAGCCAATTGAATATTTGTTAGTATTTATGACACTTGTTGCCAGCAGAGAGCACAAAAATGAACCTTATCCTCCCATTTCCTTTTTTAATGTATTTCATATACCAGTTCTATCACCTTCTACCCTCTCACATTTTCCTATGACTTTCCGCCATTCTTTCTACAAAGGTCCAGGAAAGTGAAGCAGGTAAAACAAAAGAGGGACAAGGTGCTGAGCCAGCAATGGACACCCTTGACAAAGTGTAATTTCCACTCACCCCTTTACCTGAGTAACATGGTAACTTCTTAGAACCTTCTAGTTTATGCCCTCTGCCAGTTACCGTGAAAAACCATTCACAGAAAAAAAAGCCTCTCACTATTTACAACCTTAGCAGTGGATATAATTGGCCCAGAATTTAACTTATGGGGAATTTTACGGCAGGTTTTACTTTTTAAGTGTAAGAATATACATTTTGAACAGAACCTTCTCTGAACAAGATAGACAAATGGCCAACAATCACGTGAAAACATGCTCATCGTTCCTAATCATCAGAGAAATGCAAACTGAAACTACCTTGAGATATCACCTAAACCCAGTGAGAATGGCCTACATCACAAAGTGTCATAGATGCAGCTGCTGGTGTGGATGTGGAGAGCAGGGAACACTTTAATACTGCTGGTTGGACTGCAAACTAATACCACCTCCATGAGAAGAACTATAGAGAATCCTCAAAGAGCTAAAAGTAGACCTTCTATTTGATCCTGCAATCCCATTACTAGGTATCTACCCAGAAAAAAAAAAATCATTTTACCATAAGGACATTTGCACTAGAATGTTCATCAAAGCTCAGTTCACAATTGCCAAAATGTGGCATCAACCCAAGTGCCCATTAACTCACGAATGGATTAATAAATTGTGATATATGTATGCCGTGCAATACTATTCAGCCATAAAAAAAATATATATGGCTTTTGTATTTACCTGGATGGAGTTAAAGAACATTCTTAGTAAAGTATCCCAAGAATGGAAAAACAAGTATCCAATGCACTCCATGCTAATATGAAACCAACAGATTAAACAACTACACCCCACATGAGAGAAAAACAAAATTAAATTTAAGCAGGCGGGGGAGGATAGGTTAGTTCTCTCCTAATGTGCAAAGGCAAGGGTGTACAGCACACCCCCTATGAAGGGCTCAGCCACACCTTGGACTTTAACAAAAGCAAACAATGTGAGCTTATCATTTGTATCCTCATATTAACCTGGAATAAAAAAATAAATGTAAGAATCTAGGTTGAATATGACAAAATGGATATTTAATGCATTTTCTTTTAAGTTAATAGAATATATTCTGCATTCATTAGCCCCAAATCCACCCAGCATTTTGCTTGGTCCTTAGCTGAGACTGGAAAAGAACAGATTGCCTGTGTTCTCTCAGAATTTATAATCTAGAGTGAAATCTAAAAATGACATACACAGACACAAACGGTAACAATTCATAACTCAAAAGAGTGTTAAATACTGTGGCAGTTCAGAGGTGAAGGGAAGAGAGGACTGCCTTGCCTGTTTCAGAAAAAGTCTGATGAGGTTTTATTTTTGTAGACGATTATTGGCCAAAGAGTAATTGTGTTTCTTCTCCCATCACTTCAATATTCGTAAGCAAATGTAATCTTTCACTCGTTTTTCCTGAAGAATTCAGATTCACATTATACCCCGAAATGTGCATTTTTCAACACATTTTATGTGATAAACATTATTGGCAAGAATAAAATATAAGACAGAAAAATGTATTTTTTATCCTGAGTGTTTGCTTTTCCTGCCCTTTAGCCCCTTTGCCACTGTGTTAGGCTCGTCCCATTTTTAATAAAATAAGAGTCCCATCTTGTACAATTCAAATGCTGCCTTTTTCAACAGAATTTCTAGCCTGGAGTATACAGCCAGCTAAGTTGTTTTAAAGATTCGAATGCTTCTTTTATCAGGCTATTCTTTGTGGCACATGTAAAAGTGTTCGGAGGTCCTGAAATTAGGTAGAGTTTTTTGAAAATGTGGGAAATCTAATCTAATGGGAGGTTCAGTCCAATGGGAGATCCAGGCTGATAGGAGATCCAGTCTAATATTATTGCATTTCAGACTCTTGCAAATCTATTTTCTAAATTATGCCAAGATTTTGATGGTCTATCTTGCCTTTAAAAGTTCAAGTTTAGTCTAGTGTATTAAAGCATCTAGAGAATGTTCAGATCTAAGTAGTTACTATGTTGGATACAGAAACTCTAATGAGTTCACCCATATAAAAAAATTTTAGTCTAATCCAAAATTATCTTTTGCTATCCTTAGTTAAGCACTCAAAATATTCATCTCTATATATATTCCCCAGTACTTTGAATTTATGAATTTGTACAATACTTTTTACTCTGATTTTTCATTTCCCCATCTAATCAGAGTTGAGTTTATAAAAATTCTGCTTACTTAGTAACAATAAGGCACTAAAGGAAGTTCCAGCTCTCTGTGAGGGGAGTCACGAGTTATTCATCCAAGAGAAAGGCAATGAAAATGATTTCAGATGGTTTCTTCAAAGTCTTCAAAATCCTTTGAGATTCATTGTTTCAGTTATCCAAATCTCACTCCTATCTGATCAGGACTCTTTCACTTAAAAAGCTGTCATTTCAAAGGCTGCTGTAATTCAGAAACTCTGACAAAAAAAAAGGGGGGGGCAATCTCCCATATTGATTTTTGAGGATCTCTGACCAACTATTACAGTCAGTAGTTTTTTTGAGCACTGCCACAGGGAAGCTAATAGTTTTATTCTATGTCCTGAGTGAAACATCTCACACTGTGAGCTTAATTTCTTTAGCTTTAAGCTATCCAATACAACCAGGATCAAGCATTTCATCCACTGCCTAGAATTTCTTTCTTTCTTTTTTTTTTTTCTCAGTTTTTGGCTCGGGCCAAGTTTGAACCTGCCACCACCGGTATTCAGGGCCAGCACCCTACTCCTTGAGCCACAGGCACTGCCCAGCCTGGCATTTCTAACTCCTTTTAAGTTGGTCTATTGGAATAGCACCTATCCCAGAGACTGATGCTGGATGGGAACTTGGCTCCAGGTGAACAGACTCTATCAACTGCTTACTCCTACTGCCGTGATAAATCAGGAGCAGCTGTCCTGTCATTCCAGAATGTAAACATGAGTCATACTATGTTTACTAGATCTCATACAAAACCAAACCAGACAACTCACACTTTCCTTTGTGTCTATTGCCAAGATGCTGCCAATTTTGTTTCTAATTTTGTTAAATTTCTTTGGTTATAATCAAAAGAAATAAAGCATGCTTAATTTAAGGGAAAAAAAGAACTTAGAAGAAAATTCTGTAGCTCATGGAATCAAAAGAACAACTAAAAAAACAAATCTTATGGCAGAATAACATCGGAATAGTTCTAGATGTTTTAATAGCAGAGATTGGCTTGCCTGGGTCATGAACCCACCTTTCTGTCACTAAGGGGTAGACTTGGCCCCACAAATCCTCCAAAATTACCCAGGTTAGAAATGAAGCAATTCTGACTGTTTCTACCAAAGAAAGGATGCTGGGAAGATTATACTTGCAAACACAGAGGGTGCCAATAAAATGTATACACATTTTAAGAAAAGAAAAAAACTATTACATTTATACTACGCAAGCCACATTTGACTTCTGCAATTATGAGAGGTGCTGAACATAACTTGTATTCATCTTTTGTTATTAGTATATGTTAAATATTCCAATTTTAGTACTTTTTTTCCTTTCTTAACATGTGTATACATGTTTCTGGCACTCTCTATTTATAGACATAAAGACACAGATGCATACATGCAAATCTAGCATGAAAGATTGTCACACCTGGGAATGATAGGGCGTTCTTATTAAATGGCTTGATAATTCTAGAAAAGAAATGAAACTACTCAAATGATGGTAAGAGCCCTTAGTTCAACCTCATAATTCAGCTGCCATGTCATAGTCACTTGCAGAATACAGATTCTGGATACTCTCACTTCTGAAACCAACTGTCACTCACACCACCTCAAGGGGTTCATAAATAGAAATGTTAGGCAAATTATGGAGAAGCCTGGCCATCAGGGTTTCATGGTTTTCTTTCCATTTAACATATTACTTTGAGTTCCACCAAAGGTGACACGCCTGCTGAATTTCTACTCAGGTGATCTCTTAACTGTGTGAATCCAGGTACAGATGACAAATTAGAAGACAGCTATGGATCTGAACTAATGCTGTGTTTCTACCACCAACCTCATCTGTTGTGTTTTCAGTTCTTTTAACACATGAATTACATTTTCCATGTCATGGTAACTTTGTTTTTGGAGCTTTTTTTCCTACAGGAAAAATAGATAACATTGCCCACTGAAACACCACCATGGTGTTCAATCTTGGAAACATTTCTCTTATGCAGGGCCACAGCTTGCCTCTGTGACACATTGTTGCAAATGAGAAAACTGCCCACCTTCTGGGATGGGATTAGAAAAGCCACTCTCTGAGTGAACGTGACCGTTTAGATACACCACTTGATAAGCACAGCAAGAATAAAACTTCAGTTGCCCACTCCCCCTTATGGCCTGGGCCTTTCTACAACGTATAAATTGATTTATCGTTTATGGTGGCTCTACTCTGGGGGCAATTTAGACAAAATACAACAACTTGAAACCTTTTCTTTGAGTCTTGCGTTTGGAAATTTCAGGAAAATAGGTCCCAGCAAGTCCTGAAGTGGATTCAGACAGTATTTCTACACTCAGTAAACTACTGAAGAACGTTCATCAGCCTCCTCATTGACAAGAATGTCGGCATTTTGGTACCTACCTTTGGAGCTGCTTCTATTTTCACAGTGTTCAATGTGATACCTCAGATGTAAGATGCTGAGCCCTTACAGCATGCTGTAAAAATCGTATGTGGGATGCTTTCCCCCTTCACATAAAAGTAGCTTCCCAGACTGCCCACACTTTCCCTGTTTTATCTTCATTCTAGCCCTCAGTTCCTCTTGCTACTATCCACAGTGTGCCTTGCTCAGCTCCGTGACTCAGATTAGCTCAGGCTCTTGTGCCTTGGCAACCGTGTTGAATATGGCCTCATCCCTCCACCGCAGCAATGCCTACATGGAGGTCGTTAAAAATGCTCTTTCTGTTTCACCAGTATCCTCTAGTCTTCCTCACCTGTGCACTTTACCCCTAATCCGGCTTCACTAGGGTGATGGTTTCTCTCCAGTTTATTTTCCATCCTTACCTGATTTGAATTCAGGCTCATGCATTTTAGTCCCAGTTTGACCTATGCATTTATTTTGATCCTCTGTCTCAACTACCCAAGCCTAGATCCGTAAGCTGGGTTAATCCATCATTCTCATGCAGGGTTCTTGTACTGCTTTAAACCAAAGGTTCTCAAATGTGGCGGGGACCCCGGGAAGGTCCTTGAAACCATTTCAGGGCATCAATGTTGTAAAAATCAATTTTATAATAATACATAGATGTCATGTGGCTTTTTAATTTGCATTTACTTTCAGTGATGTATGGAAGAGTTTTCCGGATTGCACACAAAAGCAAATAGGAGTATTTACCTGTCTTTGTTCATCCACACATTAAAGAGAGATGCAAAAATTTGAAAGTGTTACACTTTTCATTAAATTTTTAATTTCCACTTACTGTTATTCTAAAAATTTTTACCTGCAATGGGTTTATTATTATTTTTAAATGGATGAATAAGTAATTTTTGAAGTACTCAGAGATGGCATGGCAAAATATTTACATGTAATAGAATTACAAAACTCAATGGGGGGGTCAATAATTAAGATGGCAAAGCAATCCTGAGACCTAAAAACTCTGAAAATTCTTATTCTAAAATATGAGTTAGGTTATGATCATTTTGGAAGGTGATGTCCCAGGTGATTCTGAGTCTGGATGTAAGGCCTCATAGCAGTTAGATACAGGCATGTGAAGCTCAGGATACAGATACGTGAGGAAAGTGCACTGAAGCGTTGAGTCTTCA
Source organism: Arctocebus calabarensis (assembly GCA_963573935.1). Taxonomy (NCBI): domain Eukaryota; kingdom Metazoa; phylum Chordata; class Mammalia; order Primates; family Lorisidae; genus Arctocebus; species Arctocebus calabarensis. The sequence goes on from CAUYON010157082.1 coordinate 32,515, forward strand.
GCATATAAATGATGATTTAAGCAACAAGAATGGTTGAAATGTTCCAAAGAATTATAGAGCAAGACCAGAATTAGGACCAACTCTCAAACAGTAGCAACCTAAAATGATAGACATCAAAAGAAGAGTTTGCAAAAAAGGCCAAACGAGGTGTTCAAAGGTAGAGGAAGGAAACCAGGAGAGTGAGAAGGGCTTCAAAAGGACCAGAGTGCACAGCAGGGCTCGGGCTGCCAAGGGATCAACCAAGAGATGTTGTTTGGCAGCAGGGAGGGATTGGTGACCTCAGTGAGAGATTCAGTGGCCTGTGAGTGAGGGTTTGGCAGAAGACACATTGAATGGTTTTAGGTAAAGTAGAGTATGGAAAGTTTGAAATAGAGACTCTCTTAAGGTATTTACTTGAAAAGAAGAAAGATAATGCGGTAACTGGGGATTGGGGAGTCACAGGATCAGAGGATTTTATAAAAGAGAGAATATATTGCTGGCGAAGTGGCTTAAAAGTCTTATGTGATTGTCTCCTTGTTTCTGACTTTCTTCTATAAACACCTTGAGTTAAATGGTCTCTTTAACAAGGCTCTCTCTGTATATCCCCAGCATCTGCTACCGATCTGTTAAATCACAGGAATGTCATACAGATTTGCTTCTGATTAATTAATTATCTCTTTTAGTGTTTCTTACTGTAAAACCAGACCAGGCTCATAATTTCTCATAAACAATACAGATAGAGAGCTGGTTATTATCCCACTAGAAAGAAACCTTAAAAAAATGCTTGTTAATAATGCTGTGACAGCTAAAAGATATTATATAGGTAAGCGACTGTCACATAAAAAAATTGTGAAAAATACAAATCATTTTTAAGTCTTCAGAAAAATGTACATTTTTTTGTTTCTCACCAGGAAAGGAGATGCCTGCTAACTATTTCAAGCCAGTGGCAGCAGGTGGAGAAGAATAAAGTCACCAACTGCAGGAACTCTGAGAAAAGAAGTGATTTTTGATTGATGTAGAGATGCCCTTAATTCATCTGTCCATGTAGATCTAGTACGTGGAACATTGAAATCCTAAATATACATTGTGACTATTGTGATCATTTAAAGATCTATGAAATATGGCTCAGTGCCCATAGTGCAGTGGTTACGGCACCAGGCACATACACTCAGGGTGGTGGGTTCAAACTCGGCCCAGGCCAACTAAACAACGGCAACAAATAAAATAGCCGGCCGTTGTGGCGGGTGCCTGTAGTCCCAGCTACTTGGGAGGTTAAGGCAAGAGAATCGCTTGAGCCCATGAGTCTGTGGTTGCTGTGAGCTATGATGCCACCGCACGCTACCCAGGGCAAGTATATAGTCAGACTCTGTCTAAAAAAAAAAAAAAAAAGGTCTGTGAAATATTAGTGAAGTAAAATCATATGTTCAGAAGACAAAATGAGCCTAATTAAAAGGGATGGTGATTAAAATTTGCCTGTCTAATTCACAATTCTTCAATTGTTGCCATGAGATTAGTCTAAAATCTGTGTATTAAAAATTCCATCATAAACACAAGACACATAGGAGCCTCCATAGTCTCAAAAATAAAATGAAATTATGCACAATTGAGGAATCAGCAGCCTGCTAATGTTCATTAGTTGTATTCATTGGTGAGAGGGATAACTAGTGAAGTGAATAGTCTCTACCATAATTTTTCATTAAAGAAACATTTTTCTTTTAAACAAGCAGCTTGTTTTAAACAGCAGAACCTGATAGGCTCTGAAAATGTGTGTTAGTAGATGGTATTTAGCTGTAATTACTGATGGCAGCCACTCAGGACTGATAAACAATTAGCTCTTTCAGGATGCAGGTAGGGAACAGAGTGTAAATCCAACTTCCACTTATTTCTAATAGGCATCAGTCACATGAATCAGTATCTATTAGCTTTGCATGGCCTTTCTATTTTGGGGGGAAACTTCTACTTTGTGACCAGTGCAGCTCCAGTGTGGCAATCAGATGTCAATCCCCAGCCTCCCTTGCAGACGGGATGAAGGCGCGTGACCTGAACACAGCAATCAGACACACGTGCTGGGCCCTGTATGCAGAAGTGAGCAGTGCGACCCGGGCAGCCACAGCTTCCCAGTGCTTGCAAGCCTGGGTTGCAGACACAGAAGCGCAGTCACTGCCGAGGGCTGTGACAATCGGGCTGAATATCTGGCATTTAGCATCCTATAGAAACCGGGGCCACAGTTTCCTCAAGAGTCCTCTTCTCTGTCATGTTTTGAAGTATGGCAGCTAGAAGCTGAGTTTTGAGTCTATTCCTTTTTTTTTTTTAAAGCATCCCAGTTAATGCATTAATCATCTGTGATATTCTTAAATTTATCACTGTTCTAATTAAACTAGATAGAACAGATTATATTGTTTGCAACTAAGTAATCTGAGAGATACAACATTATATCTCAAGGACTATAAAAATTAAGCTCTAAATACTTCTTTGAGGTATTAAAATATTTATTGGAAGAACTTGTATGATAAGTCGATATACTGACCACGTCTATTCTGGAAGGGTAATGAAACTCAGCGGCAGGGTCCAAGAAGGTTAGGGCTGCAGAGCTTTGGATTTGCGTCTTGACATTACTATTTTACTAGCCAGGGATAAGTAACTTAACCTCTTTAATTTTCAACTGCATCACTTATGAGAAATGATAATAATGCCTAACGATTGTTAGGATTAAATGGGGTAACATTTATATGGTATTAGTGCGAGGCTTTATCCGTTAAGCTGACTGACAAGGAACTTTTTATTCAGCTAATACTAATGCCACATAGGTGACTTTCCAGTTATAGGCAATATAATCCACTCCAGCTACTTTAAGCAGAAAAGGATTTATTTTAGAGGATTAAGTCACTTTCAGAATGTTAGGGAGAGCTGAAGAAATGGAGTCCAGAGTGAGCTTATAGAAAAACACTGACAGCCTTCTGCAAAATCTGCTACCAAGGAAGCTGTTGTCCTGGCCCTAACCAGGAAAATATAGAATCAGAAAACTTTTTGATAACTAGTAAGCTTTCGCTAAAGTTTCTGGCTATCCCACTTGTGCTATGCACAAGATGCTACATGAAGAATCATGAAATCATTATTCTCATTCCCAGAACTATACAGTTTGACCCTTTTTAAAAATTTATTGTAAATAGAACCATTCAACGTTACATTTGTGAGAATGCTACTATGCGTAACAATAGTACAATCTTTTTTCACTGCTGTACAGCAGGGTTTGTAGGGCAGAGTTTCACTCATGTACACCAAAAGACATCAATATCCCAGTCTCTAGAACCTGTGAATACACTGTAATACTTGACAAAGCAGAATTGATTTATGTATAGACGAAGGTTGCTAATCAACTGACTTTAAAATAGGGAGCGTATGTCCGGCGCAGTGGCTCACGTCTGTAATCCTAGCATTCTGGGAGGCTGAGGTGGGTGGATTACTTGAGCTCACAGGTTTAAGACCAGCCTTAGCAAGAGCAAGACTCCCTCTCTACTAAAGTAGAAAAAATGAGGGAAGGGGATTGCTTGAGCCCAAGAGTTGGAGGGTGCTGTGAGCTATGACACCATGGCACTCTACCCAGGGTGACAGCTTGAGACTCTGTCTCAAAAATAAATGAATAAATAAAAACTAAATAAAATGGGGAGCATATCCTGGTTTTTCCAAGTGGACTCAATTGTAATCCTAAGGGTCCTTAGAAGTGGATGAGGGAGACAGCTGTGATTGTAGGTTAAAGTGATGCAGTCTTTACTAGCTCTACAGACGGAGAGAGTGGTCTAGGAGTCAAGGAAGGAAATAAGAGATTTAGTAATGAAAGGTAGCTGTACTCTAGAAGCCTGAAAAGGCAAGGAAACAGATTTTGAATCTCTAGAAAGGAACGCCGCTCTGTTGACATTGATTTTAGCCCACTGCACCTGTGTTGGACTTCTGACCTACGAAACTGTAAGTCACCTTAAACCTTTAAATATATGTTAATTGGTAACAGTAGCTCTAGGAAAACTAATAAGCAGGATTTCTCAATTTCAGCACTATTGACATTTTGGTTTTCTTGGGGACTATCCTGTGTAATGTAGAATGGTTCCCAGTCCTTCTAGAGCCTACTCGATAAATGCCATTAGCAGTCTCACCAGTTGTGACAATAAAAAATGTCTTTCCAACATTGCCAAATGTCCTGCTGCGTGGGGCAAGATCACTTCCAACTGAGAAAGTTGAGAACTAGTAATTTGTGGTATTCCATATTATAAATATGCCACAATTTATTTGGCCCATCTATTATTTAATGGTATTTGAGTTGTTTTCAAATTAGGATTAGCACTAATGAGGCATCTGTGAATACCGTGGGCATGTTTTGGTTAGTATACACGCATTTTGATGTTAGACATGTATCATAAAGTAAGAAAAGTTTAATAACTTGGGTATGGAGCCTGGGTTTTGTACCAATTTGCAATTCTAGAGGCAACATATGAAGGTTTCTGTTGCGTTCTAGTCTTGCTAAGTGTCGCTGCCATTTTCATTTTAGCCATTCTACTGAGGTAGTATCATATCTCTTTGTGATTTAAATCTGCATTTCCAAGATATCTAATACATTACATATCTTTTAAATATGTCTATTCCTGTTATTGTGGCCTTGTTTCTGAAGTTAATTGTTTTTTGCATTGTCTTTTTTCCTTCTTAATTTGTAGAGGTTACTTTTATATTCAGATACAAGTTCTTTGTTGGACACGTCCCTGTGTCGACAGGATGATGGATCCTAACTATTTCAGTGTGGTAAAGCTCCGATACTTAATGAGGTTGGTATTAAGTCTGGAATCCTAGTGAAGCTCTGCAATGCGTCTTACATGGGCATGTACCCCAAATTTTACATCCCAGCACTGTGCAATTCTCTTAAAATTCTATCTTCCTTTTGCAATAGCTTTTCAGTTTTGTTACTTTTTATTTATTTATTTATTGAATCATAGCTGTGTACATTAGTTCAATCATGGAGTACAGTGTGCGGGGTTCATATACAATCTGAGATATTTTCATCCACCTGTTCGACATAACATTCGTGAGATTTTCTCATTTACTGTGTGAAAACATTTGTGTTCTGCATTTAGTAGTTTTCTCCTGACCCTTCAAAGATGCTCCTCCAGTGTGATCTCACCCTTTATCCTCTCTCCTCCCATCCTCTCCCTCCCCTTCCCTCCCTCTCCCCTTTCTCCGTCTTCTTGTGCAATAATTGGGTTGTAGCCTTCACATGAAAGAATGGAAGAAAAAGTATCCAACATATATAGCCCTAATATGAAGCAAATCTAGTCCTTATCTTAAAAATTGTTATTGTTATTAAATTTTAAGCCTTTTAAATTCTGTGAAGGCAAAAAGTGGAAACCAAATTAACACATATATATGTAAAAATAAAAAATAATAAAATGGTTGTATATGCGCTCTTAAATTTATATGACATAGAACATTCTTTATTCTTATGAATGCACATAAAATGATTTTATGCAATATTTTATTTTATAAAATATTTTTTAAATTTGATAAAATTATATCAAATATAGTCAGATATACTTAATGAAAGTATATTTGTCATAATATCTAGCTTTGATAGCTATGCATACATAAGAATAAACTATACACAAAAATGATTCTATATTAACAGTATGGGAAATGATCTTTTAAACAAAATTTAACTTGTATATCTCATTAGAGCCTATTATTTCTGAATATTGTTTATAAATATGTATATCTGAGAAAAGTACATCAAAATTTTCCCAGATAACCTGAAGCTACATACATCTAATATTATAATAAACTTAGGACTATATGTTAAAGTAATTAATAAGGGAAGATATAGAAATAGATATTATATGTTGCATTATATGTAATATAAAATACACCAGAGCTTTCCAGAAAGTGTCCACCTGTGTAATAGGAAAAACAGAATTAAATGTGGCTGACTTTTTTCATATAGGCTTCTTTATATATTTTATTTATATAAAAAAATTTATAATATACATAAACACACACACACACTTTTCAAAGTGTATTATATTCTAGTGTTCTTCAAACTATGGTAAATTCCATTAGAACTACAAATCAAACTTGGTATGTTGTTTGCCCCAGATAAAATAACCTCCTAAAGAAAATCATAAGGCCCGTAGTTAATGATCTTTGATGACTACAATAGAATATATATAAAGTGTTAATGTTTTTGAATAGGCGAGTTGGTAAAAAGGAAGAAATAATGTGCTAATTATGTGTCTAAAGTGTTAATGAGAAGATCACAGAGTGACACAACTAGTTGTGATTTAACAGAAAAGGAAAAGAAAGTCAGCTGAGAAAGCAAATGACTACGTAATTGGCAACAAAGAAAATGAGAACTGTTTTGTGACTTTAAAGTGACAATAATTTATCTACAAAATTTATTCCTGAATAGTCTAGTTAAAACAAAAAATAAAAACATTTGGAAGAAAACTTTTTCACACACCAAAGTCTTTACAAAGTAAAATTTATAAAAATATTTCAAGAGTCATAAAATATCGATGACACTATACTTCATTATTTAAAAAATAGGAATACAATGAAACCAGCACATTGTACCCCTTGATTGCATTATTGTACACAGCTATGATTTAATAATAAAGACAATAAAATTAAAAAAAAATAGCAATACAAAGGGCGGCGCCTGTGGCTCAAGGGAGTAGCTCACCAGCCCCACATGCTGGAGTGGTGTGCTCAAACCCAGCCCCCGCCAAAACCTCAAAAAATTAAAAAAAAAAAAAAGGAATACAAAGTATTATCACAGAAAAAAAAAAAGGTTTATTTCACCTTAAAAGGTCAGGTACATTTGTCTCTATTACACTTCCCATATTCCCCTTCCCCTATTCATGTCTAATGCTTCCTTAGTTCAGCAAATGTACTTATTCTAGTATGTGCTCCACACTTCGAGAGATGTCAGTAGCACTATACATATTTGGCTTTGCAGCCAATTTTTTGTGCTTGTTCTTCAGTTATATTTTTCCCATCTCATTCTAAAATAATGGGCGGGAAAGTTTTTATCTCTATGCTTTGAATATCTTGTTAATATTTTGCATATATCATGTCAGGAAACATATATTGTGCGACTATTTGGAAATTTAGCTACTGAGGTAAGAATTCACAAAGAAGGAACAATTTGCTGTCACTTTAAACAAGTATGAAGATCTCTCCTAGAACTTCCAGCTTTCTTTATTAATTTCCCGATTCTCTTCCTATCAAACTTCTCCTCTCCCTTTCTTCCCCAGTTGTTTGAGCACACAACTATTTATGAAGCATCTTGTCCTCACAAACTAAATTACTTTACTGATGGTTTAAATATTTTCTATTTTTATATGATCTCCACCTTAAAATAACAAAATATGGAATCTGTATGGGAATTTTTTTTTCCCCCTATGGAATATCCAGGCTTTTGCAGAAAGTGAGAAAGACCTGAGAAGGATTACTAACTTCTCAAGCTCCGAATTGTGATTGCCCTGAAACCACATGACATTGGTTGGTTTCATGGCTACAAAAGGACTGAATCCTTATCTTCTTTTTCTCATATCTAAACACTGACCACTAGGAAAGCCTAGTAAAAGAGTGAGAAAATAAGCAATTGTAAATATACTCGCATAGCAGCAAATAATGTTGGAGTAAGACACACACCCTAAAAATTCAACTATGAGTTAGGATACTTGAAAATACTAAGAGTGAAATTAGAATGTTCCTAACATGAAAAAATGATAGATGCACAAGGTTGTAATTGCCCCAATTACTCCGATTAGGTTAATTCAAACTGTGTATCTTTATCAAAACGTCACCCTATAAATACATACAACTATTTTCTGCCCATAATAAATAAAAATTAAAATGTCGATATGGGTCTTTCTGAAGAATGATAGTAATTCATCACTTCAAGGAATGTATTTATACTCTCCAATATTATTTTTATCATATATATTGTGGGAATCGAAGATGTTTTTACTTACATTGTTAATTATTTGATAATATGTCATACAGTTTGAGTTTTCCTTCACGGGAGGATAATGTCGGTCGCTAGCATCAGGTCTCTGTTCCTACTTAATAATGGAACAGAAATAAATGTTTTTAAATGGACAAGTTAAAATAGGTTAATTGTTAAAGATGGTGGTGGAATGTGGAGGAAACAAGATCCAATGGAATTAACTTTAAATACAAGGGAGACCTTTTTCCTTGGAAAGCTGGATCTAGCCCTCTGCCACTTTTTTTTGATAAATATATAATATTAGCATGAGGAGAAACTGGGTGAAGGCAAATAGTTGCTAACTTTTTTTCCACCTCTTCTTTATTTTTAAAATTATTTGGCTCAGCCCCCATAGCACAGTGGTTAGGATATGGCCACATGCACCAAGGCTGGCGGGTTTGAACCCAGCTGGGCTTGCTAAACAAGGACAACTGCAACAACAACAAAAAAATAGCCAGGCAATGGGGCGGGCACCTGTAGTCCCAGCTACTTGGGAGGGTCAGGCAAAAGAATCCCTTAAACCCAAGAGTTTGAGGTTGCTGTGAGCTGTGATGTCACAGCACTCTACTGAGGGCAACATGGTGAGACTCTGACTCAAAAAAAAACAAAAATAATTATTTAAAGTGGAAATTTTCAAAAGTCAAGGTTTATAAACGTGATTAGGAAAATCAGTATAACTCTGCATTATACATAAGAACAAAAATTAAAACTACATATAAGGAAACTTATATTTTATGTAGGTTTATATTATAAACATTAACAAATGGAAAGGTTGTATGATTATATTATCCAAAAAACAAATGCCAATAGCAAACATAATGAGGGAAAAAGGCCAATGATTTATGGTTCAATAAATAGGAACGCATGACATTCCTAAAATTTTCTAGCCTTGGTAACATAGGGTCAAATTCTGTTAAACAACCAGAAATAGTGACAGAATTAAGATAATATAAAAATCAACACACATTCTTAAAGATTTTAATTAACCTCTTTCAGTGATAAAACAAGCAGAAAAAATTGCTGATACATCTATATCCATACTCTTTATGCTTGCTTAATCAATTTACTTTGTATGTGTGTTTAAAATAGTGTATCTAAAACCTGAATAAAATGGCCTTTACTTACTGAAATTAATCATATGTTTGTTAGACTTTGAAAAAAGCTCAACAAATTGAACTTCTGCAGCATTCTTTGACCACAGTATATTTAAGTTGGAAATAAATAAAATAATGGTTGAGTGCAATTCACCAAATTTTTCAAACTAAGCAACATTTATTAAATGATTCGTATGTCACATAAAACTTTCAAAGCATATTAGAAAACTTTCTATGAAAAATTAAAGAATTATACGTGAAAAATATATATGTTATGCTGAACATTTGAAAGGCTAAATATGCTTAAACACTTACATTCAGAAGGTCCTCGCTTTATTTTCTTGCATTTCATAGATTTAATAAAGTCACAAGCAAATCAGCAGAAGGCATTTATTTCCCCTCGGGGGATTTACAGTCTGATTATAAAGTTTAAATGGCAATTTAAAGGACCAAGTTATTACCAAATTTAAAACGATAATAAAACTAGAGTCATTGTAATAAAGTGGAATTTACAAAGATAGGTAAAATGACCCAAAGACCAGAATACACCCATACACAGTCACTTTATTTATAGCAGTGTTACTACTGCACTTTGGTTGAAAATGATTGATCTTCTCAGTCAAGATTTCTGGAGCAACTGAATATTCTCTCAATTATAATATTAATCATAACTAGTATTATTATTGTTATTTTGATTCTTTAATATATAATTCACAAAAATTATTCAACTTGTGTCGTAGAATCAGCTGTGTGAACTTTTGGTTCTCTAGATCCATAGTTACCCAACCAAAATTACTTTTATTCAATCAATTTTATTTACAATCATACAGTTAATGTTAAATTCTAGAAGTTAAGTATAATAGCTAGAAATATAATTTTAACTAGTGGAAATAAAAATACTCATCTTTTTAATTCTCTTTAATTAGAACCTTTTGGTAGTAACTGATAGAAACTGAATTTTAAGTAATCTTGACAAAAAATATTGTCTTGACCTATAAAAAATGAAAAGATTACATGGCAAACAGACTTTTTGTGATGTGATATTTCTATCTTCTGATAACTAAGATTTCTTAATGATTTCAGACAAGATCAATACCATTTGAAAATATACTTATTTCCTAGGAAATAGCAGTGTAAGGAATGCAAATAGACCACGCTGTGATTGACACAAAAAAAGTCATATAAATAGTCTTAACGAGCTTGGGGTTTAGAAACATCACCAAATTCTTAGTTTTGGAGAATTAGGCATTTACATTGCTTTGCTTTTTCTCACACAAACTCCTCCTCTGCCTCCACCCAACTAGCAATACATTGAGATAGTATTTTATGACCACACATCCCTGGATAACACGTTGCCACCTAAAAAAGTCAAATAAAATTTAAAGTTATTTTTGGACCAATAGCCGATTTCACTAGAATAGAGATGTTAAGTGACACATTGTGGGATATACTCTAAAGCTTCATTTGTTATGATATGTTTCTGGTTTCCTTTCTTTTCTGAGATTTTGATGTGTACTTGTCTCCTGGAACTATAGTATCTGTACATGGTTATCAGCAAATAAGAGAACAAATGGGGCACGTGTGTGATATATGGGATTCATCTCTTTTCAACTTGTGTTCTGGTCCCAGTGTGAAATGGTGTTATAGGAATAAGATGTTAGTAAACTATAGCATGCTATGATGCCAAATCTACTAATTTGGTAGTCAGAATTTTGCATTTTGACAGTATTTCTGCCACAAACTTAGGATTTATTACCAAGTTAGCTAAAATTTTTTGATGGTGTTTTCTGGATTGTCATATGAAGCTTTTTATACTGGCTCTGTAAGTGGCATTGAAAGGGATTGTTCAAACTATGCAAAAATAATTACAAAAGAATTTGGCCAAATATTTTTTATCAATTGATATAATATCATATCGAAGTTAATATTGGTATTGGTACTTCGACATCAATGAGTAACGGCATACATATGAATATACTTATATTTACCATATTTTTGGATCCAAATGCTACCAAATCTGTCCTTAGTATATTGAAGACATATTCTGGTGGGATCAGGTGTATTTAGGACAAACATTCTATGGGGATTTTGCTATGTAATACTCTGGCATGTAGTCAGAAGGAGAAAAGTTATGTTGTTTGTTCTGTCCTGAAAATTTATATTTCTATTATAATTAAGGTTTAAAGAAAATCCTTTATAGAGTAAATGCATGATGGAAGCAAATCATCTTATCCCATTCTCCTTAATTACACCACCATACACGTATTTGCTTAGGCAAAAAACTTTAAGATTGATCTTTCTATTCTATCCTTTTATACCAGTTGGCTCAAATGATGTCATGTCCTTTCTGTGTTACCTCTGAATACTGCCCAAATTCCTCTTTCCCCCAATATTTTCTATTACAAAAAGCTATTCTGAATCAATAGCCTAGTATACACTGTGTCTTGACATGAAGATCTTCCTTCCAATTTTTCCCTTAATCACAATCAATTTCCTAAAATATAGAAGGTAAACTCCTCAAAACATAGATTAATTCACATTATATTCCATGACATTGTATTAGAACATTCTAATAAATTTCCGCTGCGAATGTCTTCTTTTGCTGTATACACCCTATGATCCCATCTGTCTGTACAGCCTAATTGTATACCTCTATCCTGGTATCCCCAGCCAAAACAACAAGGGACCTTGTACTGTCCCTTCAATTCACCTTGCTAATTTATTTCCTTTGTAGAAAATAGTTTTCCAGTATCGAAACTACATTTTCTCCAGGTTTTCATATTGCTATTATTTTATGATCACTTTCTTGATTCAAATGTCACTATTTCAGGACCCCTCTTCATTTGCTTCTTATGTTTGACCTACTCTAATTAATACATAGTACTTACTCATCACTTAACTTGTGTTTAAATTGTTTATATTAAAATATTAAAAATTATTTATTATGAAGTTAACACTGTGGCATGAAGTTTGGCAGTCTTGGTCAACAATGTCCTTATTTTGATCAAATTAATGCTAGGCATATACACAGCCCTCTGAAGAGTTATTCAGTTATTTCAGGTATCACTTAGGTTAAGCTACAGTGAGATAAAAAAATGCAGTTTCAGATCCAAAGGGACTTGACTTAGATACCCAAAAGTAAGGGTTAATTTTTCACTTTTGTTCAATTTCCATTTCAAATAAAGTAGAGACTCTGCTTCACATCTCCTAAGTCCAGGAATCCAGGATATTTGAGCACCACCAGGCTGATTTTTTTATCTGTTGCTTTGGTAGGGAAAAGAGATCTCTGAAGGTTTTCTGACTGATGGTTAAATGTTCGAGTCTGGCAGTGACTCACAACATTGCCTCTTGAAATTGATTGACTTAAGGTAGTGAGATGGCCTGTCCAAGCACAAAGTAATAAACGCAAAATACCATTCACTAGGAAGGCCAAAATATGAACCTATTTAACGACAGAGCACAGTAACTTTTACAATTCATACTATATAATTGAAAGAACATTAGATTTATATGAGTTATGGCTTTAATTAATCAGAGATACTATTGTGTACGGAAAAGCATTGCTAAGTTTATCAACAAATCTCTCTCACATAAAACACGGAAGACATTAGATGGTGCTGAGATAAAACATGTTTGTTAATACTTCTTATGTTTTTCCACTTCTACTGCAAAATGTTTTTCATTTATTATCGCTATTAATGTAAGGACTAGAATGAGGCTGGAAAAATGCCATAGGGAGTTATTTCTCTGCCTCTTAATTCTGCTCATGTAGATATTTTATTTTTTTACCTTTTGAACCCAACTTATTTTTGTCCCTCTGCCCCAATATTGTACCATCAAGACACGATTTGCACAAATTTGCTGTCATGGTATGATGTTTTTAACTTAATGTGCAGACCTATTGCTGTCATTATTTTTATGTTCAAACAAGCATCACTCTATTGCAAAGATCTGCTGGGTTACAAAGAGGCGGCAATTAGTTGTTGATCACTCCATTTAGATGAATTGGTTATTGTCCACTTCACTTTAAGAAAATTGTACAATTGTTTTGGGTTTTCTTTTTTACAATCCACTGTGTGTCATTAGGGAAAAATTATGAACATTCACCTGTATGAAAATAAGTACTTGTGATTTTATATTAGAATTTCTAATTTTATAAGAAGGTTAAACATAGGGCAGATAAACAAAGGAAATATTTAAAATTGAATTCATTTTGAGAAATGTTTTAATGATAGCACAGATGCCAATCAGTGGCCATTCAAACAAAATCGAGTTAGTCTAAATTACAAGGAGAATTAAGCCTCTTTTTAAGTACCTGTTGAGGATACAGAAATTACACCTTCTCATGAGAAACAAATTATGATGAGGTCATAATTTTTAAAACTAAAACCGAGAGAGTAATTACACTCTGGAAAAAATGGAAATTAGCTACACCTAATATTTCTGAATAATTACAAAGTATTTAGTATTATAGTATTTATTTTATAGATATCTGGTTTCAAACAATGATTAATAAATGTTATCTGCATTAAATCACATATTCACAAAATATATTTATATCTTTATAAAGTATATGTAAACTATTTTTTATAAAAAGATACCAGGACTTCCACAGGTGTCTAGAGAAGAGTGCTGTGCAGTTTCAATGTTTTGGGTAGAGGCCGTCTTAGCCAGAGAGTAGGCTTTTAAATTCCCAGCTAATATTCGTAAGACGTCTACCTTGTGTGCTCCACTATTTGCTGTTGTTAATGCTTCATCTTGTTATAAAGTTAAAACATTTTAACATGGTTGCTCTTTTGATTTAGATTCCTAATACAAATCCTGAGAACAAGACTTAAGTCTGTGACTATGCATTCAAGTATCTGTTACGGATCAAAAATGTTTTCATATAGTAAACGAGAAAATATCATGAACGGTATGTCAATCCGGTTGATAAAATATCTCAGATTGCATGTGAAGCCCCACACTGTACCTCATGGTTGAACTAATGTACACAGCTATGGTTCAATAAATAAATAAATAAATAAAAAGAAGTTCTAAACATAAATGACATCATGCGCAAAACTTAACAGTGAGAGACTTAGGACAAAATATGTGTAATGTATGGAAAAAACAAGTTCAAGTCACAAATTATAATAAAATTTTAAGAATTAATAAGAGAAAAAAAGAACAGGTAGAATAACTGGCAAAAGATACTGCAAAGCAGAAATACAAATGGTCAGTAAATCATGAAGTGTTACAGATAGAAGTGCAAATTCAAACAATGGATGACATTTTGAAACTTAACCAGATTGGTGAAATTTTTAAAAGATTAATAATATACCACATGGGTGAGAACTGTTGGTGGAAGTGTGGAACAGGCCTGCTGCTCTGGAGGACACTGAGCAATACTTATCAATGAGCTGCCCTCTGAGCCAGAAATCCCCCAATGAAGAAGAGAGTTGACTCAAGTCCTCACACCCTAACCCCAACCCCTAACCCTAACCCTAACCCTCATGACCTCCACAAGGGCATGGACTCAGGAACAGGCAGCTTTGCTGATGATAGCTAAAACTGGAGAATGGGACTGGTAAAATAATTGATGGTGAATTCCTACTATGAAATATCATGCAGCCCTTTGTAAGAATGACTTGGTTTTAGATGCAAAGAAGTGGAAAGAGACCAAGGATATATTCTTAAATGCAAAATGTAATGCTTCAAAACTATAATGCATTTGCACAAGTGCAAAAAAAAATGTATTATAAAACAAAGAACTAGAATGATCCTCACCAAACTGTGAATCTGGCAAGAGAAATCAGACAGAGGGTGAGGTGAGGAGATGGGATCTGTAGTGAAGAACTTTTACTTTCAATAATCTATATTTCTGTTACATTTGACATTTTTAAAAACATAAGGGGTTGAAAACAGAAAGTGCAGAATTATTCCATTTACATTTTTAAAAAGATAAATCCTTATTATACGCATTCAATGCTTAGCATTGTATGTGAGATCATAAAATGATCATGCTACCAGAAACCATAAAAAGTGATCTTAATGATCAATGGGGAAAATACACCCTAAATTTCCTCCAGTGAGGTAACCAGGACTGGGTCTTGAAGTGAGATTTACATATTTTTCTCAACATAGTTCTGTGTTATTGGCTCCTTGCCAGTGAACCTTAGAATTTTTAAAAGAAGGTCAGGCATGGTGGCTCATGCCTGTAATCCTTCACTCTGGGAGGCCAAGGTGAGTGCTTGAGCTCAGGAGTTCAAGACCAACCTGAGCAAAAGTGAGACCCTTATCTTTAAAAATAGGCATCGTGGTGGGTACCTGTAGTTCCAGTTAACCGGAGAGCCGAGGCAAGAGGATCGTTTGAGTCCAAAGAGTTTGAGGTTGCTATGAGCTACAATGTCACGGCACTCTCCCAAGGGCAACAAAGTGAGACTCTGTCTCCAAAATAAATAAATGAATAAATAAATAAATTGTTTTTAGAGGAAGAAAAATGCATGCAGAAAAGGAAAAAACTGTATGACAAAAAGACTGCTATTTTTCTTAAGAGATATTTAAAATGCATATAAAACATTCCATAGGCTTGTTATTTATTAGATTTTTTTAAATGATGAAGTAATACATGTCTGGGCTCAAACGATCCTCTTGCCTCGGCTCTCTGGTTAACTGGAACTACAGGTACCCACCACAATGCCTATTTTTAAAGATAAGGCAAATGTCACATGTCTATAACAAGTGATTCTAGCTAAAGATGAAGAGAACGTTAATATTCCTGGATTTATTCTGATTTACAGATTTATGTGATTGTTTTGGTACCAATATGATAGTGTTTTGTTAAAGCAGTTTTAAAGAAAATTATAATATCCGATGAGGCAAATTATTCCCTCAACATCATTCTTTTGTAAGATGTTCTAGGCTAGTTTCAGACTTTATTCTTTAATATTACCTTTAAAATATATTTGTTCCAAGAAAAACCCTTGGGATTTTTGAATTGTATTTTATTTTTGTGCTATACAATTTTGACTTTATATCTAGGAATATGGTATTTCTCTCCAACATTGTTTTAATTCCTTTAATAAAATTACATCATTTTCTTCAATAGGCCTTAGATCTATTTTACTAGATTGATTCATATGAATATTATGGAATTTCCATCTCTAACATGAATAGGATCATTCCATTTTAATTTCTAACTAAATTTTGTTAACATAAAGAAGCTATTTATTTTCAAATACTTTCCTGAGTCCAGCAAACTCACTAAATTTTCTTATCACTATCAAGTTTTTAATTAGTAGTGCGTTGGGTTTCCAAGACATGTTATTAAACATGACACCTGCATATAAAGATAATTTGTCTTTATTTATAATATTTCTACCTTTATGATTTTTATATTTTACCTTGACAGAGTTTTAAAAAGTCAAATGATACTAGAAGATTTTTAATGAAAAATTCCTTACTACATTCACTTTTCTTTTCTTTTCTTTCTTTTTTTTTTATTTTTGGTCACACACATTTGCTTTTGATTCTGAATCTTCAGATGTAGGCACTTTGACATTTTATTCCTTTTTCTCTGTCTTTTCTTTTCTTTTTTGTTTTGTTTTGTTTTGTTTTGTTTTTGAGACAGAGAGTCTCACTGGGTGGCCCTGGTAAAGTGCCATCTCTAACTCCTGGGCCCAAGAGATCCTCCTGCCTCAGCCTCCCAAGTAGCTAGGTCTATAGGCTCCTGCCACAGTGCCCAGCTAGTTTTGCTACTTTTACTAAAGTCAGGGTCTCCATCTTGGTCAGGTTAGTCTCAAACTCTTGAGCTCAAGCAATCCACCTGCCTCAGCCTCCTGGAGTGCTGAGATTACAGGTGTGATCCTAGCTAGTACCAGCCCTAGCTATTTCTTTTGATATTTTCACAATGCTGTATTTCTTGTGGATACTTACATCACTTTTTTTTGTGTGTTCAGATACTATCTACTGACTTCCCATAATAAGAAAACATGAATCTAGCTCTCATATGCCACCCCTCACCCCCATTAATTCTCCTAATACAGTTTTATCACAATAAACCAATTTCTATATTCACACAGTCATGGATATGTAAATATTACCTATAGCTGAGCCATGCCTATAACAACTATCTTTTCTTTGTTGTACAACTTTTCTTTTCCCTGGAGCTAACAATGGGTTTAGCTTTTTGTTGTTTTTTTCTTTGTGTGTGTGCGCGCGTGTGTTATTGTTGTTATTGTTTATTTTGCTTGGTTATTCATTCACATCTCCTCTGGGCACATGCTCCTCTTAATACATTTATGGATACTCAATAATCTATCAATTTTGTATCTTTTTTGGAGATCTCTTTCCTGTGCTCTTCTCTTGTCCCCCTACAAATGGGATCAGCTGCTTTGATAGGCAACTACATAACTATAATCCTGGACTTCCATTCATGTGAACCTTTCAAAGCATCCCTCTGGCTCTCAACTGTGTTTCCTGTTTACTGCTTTTTCATAGTCTTTCCCTTTCGTGATTTACTTCCTGCAATAGATAAAAGAGAGATGATGAGAAAGAGGTCATTCCCACTTGTTGGAAAAGTTTTCCAGCAGGGAAAGAAACATGAATTATTAACCACAAAAGGCAGAAAGAAGGAGTCAGCTGAAAGAGAAAAATTGTGATCATTCAAGATAAGGAGGTAATATGGGGGAGAAAGTTCCCAGAGATCACACATGGATGAGCTAGCTAGCTTTAGAGACAGAAACATCTTCCCACAACCGTCAGCAGGGAGAACTGAAAGACAGACTCTATTTCTGGGAATTTGGCAGACAAAATCATTTGGGCCAACCCTCCTTCAGAAAACAATTAAAAGTGCCAGACAAAATAGAAGAAGCATTTTTTAAAAGCATCCAAAGGCTATCTAAATATTATATTTATTAAATTTGCCTTTTTGACAGTCAGAAATGGTCTACTAATAATCCCCAGCGGTAAGAGGAATATTAAAGTCGCTTTTGTTCTGAGGGCATTTGCTGACCCAGCAAACTTGAACTTTGGTTGGTCCCTGATGGTGAGGAAGCAAAAGTCAAAAGTGAGGAGTATAATAGGAGAATCTCCCCACATTAAATAATAAATCTGAAAAGCTACACCCTCAGGGTAAAAATAAGTCAATAGTAATCTTTTTCTTTCATACAAGTCAGGAAACTAAACAAGGCTCTGAGCAGAGCAGGAGGGAGTGGAGGGGTCTCCTCAGGTTTTGTAATCATAAGTAGATCTTTAAGGAGATTTTCATCACAAATTCACTCTTCTGGGAAGATCCCAAAGCAATCTCAAGTGTAAATTTGAATTAAAGTCATCTTTGACCAGTAGTGACTGACTCTAGGAAACTTCAAAAATGGATGCAAATCTTGAAGGAAATGCTTCACCCCACGACTAATTTTTCAAGGGCAATGAGTATAATACAATACAAAATAACCAATCACATAAGGAAACAAGGCATCATGAGTGAGATCTAGTAGGAACAATGGACAGCAGAAACAGGTCAGAAAAAAGTCAGATATTGAATATGACCCAGATTATAAAATAACTGCCCTTAATGATGTTCAAAGATTTTCAAAGCTTAAAATAATAATCAGCAGAGAATAGGAAACTTTAACAAGAAACATGGCAAATTCGAAGTGGAACCAAACGGAATGTCTAGGAATAAAAATAAAGGAACAATCAAAATTTAATATTCATTCAACAGGTTTAAGAAAAGATTAGAAAAAGCTGGAGAAAGAATTTGGGAACTGGAAGCTAGATCAATTGAAATCATCTAGATTTAGAATGAAGTACAGAGACAAAAAAAATGAAAAATATGAAAGAGAAGTTAAAAAATACGGAGAATGGCATGAGAAGACCAACATGCATTTAATCCAAGTCAGAAGAGGGGAGAAAAAGAATGGGGCAAAGATGATTTTGGAAAGATAGTGGCCAAATATTTTCAGAACTGAAAGAAGTTTAGAACATGTTCGTGGGTAGTGTTCCTCACTAAATACATAACAAAGTTTGTTCTGCTGTCATATAGTTGTGAGTATTAGTAGGACTTAGGGAATCTAAAATTTTATTAAACCAGCATCACATCATCCCACACCCTGAGTTAAAATCCAACATCAGCGTGATAACAACGTTGCAAAACCTGCCCCCACTCTGGATGGGAAATGATGACTGATAGTCCAGATGGGAGTGGAGGAGTTTCTTTAGAAACACTGATCTCGGGTTAGAATTCCTTTGAATCCTCCCAAAAGAGCCATGAAGTTTCATGATTTTTTAAAAATCAGTATTTTTGGTGAAAAAGTATAACTTCCTCGGAGGATGAAAAAGAAAATCCCACAAGGTTCTACATCAACAACCTAGGCCAAACCACCAGGAAAACTTCACATGCTCTGTCTTGTCATGACTTACTATCTTTGTTCTGGGAATTTTCTCAGGGGCTTGGCATTTTTTCCTTATAAACAAAGCTACATATCATTCTTAAAACTGTCTGATAACTGGAATGTAAGCAGTTGCAGCATCTTTTCCAGGCTAAAGAGTGATACCCAGTGGTTCCAAAGGACAACCAGGGGTCTAGGTTTCAGTTCTCATTCCCCAATGGAGCTGCCTCCATTCAGAACACATACAGAGATAGCCTCCTCCTTAGATCTCTCTAATCTGGCCCCAGACATCTCACAAGGACCTCAGAGGGCATTCGCCACTTCACCCTGGCACCTGTGCTTTTCTGTGTCTGGAGACTCACAGCCCAAGGGCTAAGGCTTCTGAGGGCCTATTAGTGTGGACTAAGTTCCTGAGACCTCTGACTCAAAGACCCATGCTGGTACAGCACGTTCCTTGTATGCAAATTAACCCTGCTATGAAGTGTACAAGACAAAGTTTGATAACCCCTTGGATAAAAGGATGTAGGCTCAGAGGCAATTTAAATAAACTGGGCAAAAAAGAAAAAGAAATAATCACTGGCAAGCTTCTCAGTAGTCTTTCTTCCAGTTTCCTTCTCCCTCTTCCTTCCTTTCTGTTAACATCAGAGGAGGATGTATATATACCTTCATTATATAGTCTTGGTTCCCCATCATACCCTGAGCAGAAGCATGATGAGATTGATTAGGAAACCGTACACATTTCTGCCTCCTTCCAGTCTACTGATGTGTTCCTGGGTTTTTTCTCACATGAATATAATAAGACTGACCCCAGTGGGACAGGCAGTAGGTGATGTGCAGCTATTCTCAGTGACCTTGATAGTCTGGGTCTTCCCCTTCTCCCAGACTGTCCCCCACCCCGCCAGGAAGCCCTGCACACCCTTCCTTGCTCATGAACCTTCAGTGACTTCCTGTGGTCTCCAGTCTCAAGGTCAAACTGGTTTGGCTGCCTTTAAAGTCCTTCCTCAGTCTGAGCTCAATAACAGTCCCAACCTGATTTTCAACTCTAATTTACTCTAGTGGTTCTCAGCCTAGTGTGCCCTAGAGGGTATTTGGAAATGCATAGAAGCATTTTGGTTGTCACAGGGATGGGGGTGGCAACTGGCATTTAGTGGGCAGGGGCCAGGCATGAGAATTGCCCTCCAGTGTCCAGGACAGTCCCACACACTGAACACTGAATGGTACTAGTGGTGCCCCTGTTGAGAAAAGGTTCTTGCTTCTGGCTCAACTTGTTCATTTTCCATTTATCAAACCAATTGTGTATGTTTGTCACTACTGTCCCACCCCACCTGGAATTCCCCTCTGTTCTTCTCTGTTTCTCTGAATTCTACCCATTTAGAAGACTTGGTTTGCTTGGATGCCCCTCTGAAGCTACCATTCTCTCTAAATCCTCAAAGCCACTATTATTACTGAGAGACTGGCTGGTTCACATAAAAGACACATATGAACGCTGCAGGTTTGAGTCTCATTCTGCCACTTTGCCCATGAGTCCTGGCTAAGTCTACTTCCCTCACTTCTTAAGTAGGAGTGATGACAGTACCTGCCTTCCGAGAGTTCCACAAGGATCAAATGCTACATCGTAGGGTAAAGTGCCCAGCACTGCCTGGCATGTGGTAGGAATTCCATTAATGCTGTATAATTTTGTTTTCTATTCCTTCCAACACAGTGTACTTATTCACTAGACACTTGTGGAGTTGATGTCCATCCCTGAGACCGTCTGCAAAGTTAGAGCATGAGGTCCTATCATTCTAGACAAAGACTATGTAGGCAAACCCTTATTTGTATTCAGCCATAAAAGTGTCTTAGGATGTCAACCATTGAGAAGTAGCAAAGGAAGAGAGGCCCCATGAGGCAACACCCTCTGGGTGTTTCCACCCATCGTCTTTTCACTGATGCCAAAGCACATATTTAATGATGTCCACTGCCTGCCTGAGGTAGGCGCACAGCCCAAAGAAGAGCTGCAAGGAGAAAGAGGGGCCTATAAATCTCACAGAGGGCAAGACTGCCCTTGTGAAACAGATACCAGTGCAGGGGAAGGAGATGCTGCCTTGGTGAGATGGATTGCCACTGACAAGCCGCATCCCGCGTCTCCTAGCCACTCTCTTATTGTTCACTCTGGTGTGTCCTCCCAAAACTCTGTTTCCTTGGAGCCTTCACTGTGTGACCCAAGAAAATGTATTGACTCATAGTCGAGGAAAGACTTCACAGTATTCATCTAGTGACGTGAGGTGTCACAGATTTCCAAGGATGCAACTGAGGGCGGAGGCCAGGCCAGCCCAGGATCACCAGCCTGAGCTCAAAGGCCACATCCCTACCCAATTTTGAACTGGCTCCTAGCAAACTCAAAGGGGCTAGGTGAGCAAAGTGGAGGATGGGACGTATTTCCTTAAGAAATGAAAACAAAAAATTCCTAGGAAGGGATGACCAAAAATGATACTGTAAATCAGAGAATCCTATCAAGCCCTTCCTTTATTATTTCCTGCCTTTAAAGTTAGTCTGAGAAGATACATAGAGAGTATTTTGAGTTTCTGAGAGAAATCGTTCCTGTGAAAGGCAGTGAATTTGCCGTGGTTCAAAGACAAGAAAGTGTCATAACCAGACTCAGGAACTGAGGATATGGACCAGGCTGTCCTGTGGGGGTAAAGGAGCAGCAGACAGAGCAGGGAAGTGAGCTGGCTCTGCCTCTAAGTGGCTGGAGATTTCTGAGCACCTCACACAGTTTCTCTTGGTGCCTGTCTCCTTACTTCTTCCTTGAGAACATTGGTCTATAAAGACTCTTTGACTTATGATGGGGCCATATCCCATATCCCAATAAACCCATTGTAAGTTGAAAATATTGCAAGTCAAAAATGTATTAAATACACCAAACCTACCAAAAGTCACAGCTTAGCTTTGCTGAACTTAAACATGCTCAGACCTTATTAGCCTACAATTGGGCAAAAGCATCAAACCCAAAGCTTGTTTTATAATGAAAGTGTTGAATGTCTCATAGCATTTATCAATATTCTGTTGAAGCATGGTTTTTACTACATGCATATAGTTTTTCCACCATTGTGAAATCAAAAACTCCCAAATCAAACTATGGCGGACTGTGTGTACTTCCGTGTCCATGATGATCCTGTTAATCAACCAAATGGACTTTTACCCAAAGGACTGATTGTTAGGATGATCACACTGGTTGTTTATCTGTCTGCTGGCTCTTTCTACAGAAGGATTCCCACACACGCTGTCACCCACAAAGGCCCCTTGAGGACGCTCAGCTCTCTAGGGTCACCCTTGATCCATCTAAGCTCTCCTCAGCCCACATGCCCTGTTCCTAGCCCTGAGCCTTGGTTGAGCACTGCTCCTGATTCTGATCATGTAGTAATTAGCCCCAGACCTCCCTTCCTTTGTGTCTCTACTAGCTTGTTCCCAGGCCCCAGGGCAGGACTAGCTCTGTCAGGGCTCTGGGCTGGGGGTTACATGCACCTATGCCTTAAAGTGCAATATCTTTTGCTCCCCACACTGCACTGAGCAGCACCTGGTGTTCGGACAGACCCTAAGGTGAGGACTGACAAGTTCCTGCTCTCTAAGGGGAGCATGGTTGTTACTGCCCCCTGTAGGCAAATCCGAGAGTTGCTGAAATTGAGATGCAATTAGGTGCTTGGACCTGTTGGTACACCTGTCAATAGGGGGTCTCAACAGAAGCTCTGAACTGAGAACCATAATCCTTTACACTCCTGGGGAAAAAATGTCAAAAGGAGAAAGGCAGGAGAGGACCTCCCTGGTCAACGACAAACACAGGAGCTGGAGAACCCCAGGCTTCAATGTGGAGAAACACATGTCCTCAGACTCACGTCTGGCCAGGGTAGCTAAGTGTATCCCTGCCAGGGCCAGCTGGAAGCTTCCTGAAACACCTCATGCTTCTGGCCTCTTCAACTCAGTAGTTGTACTAAACGGAAATAAACTTTAACAAAGTGCAACCTAATCAAAACTTTAAATGCATTAGGTCATTTCTTGTAAGACTCTCTTGTAATGAGAGAAATCACAACAAAAGAAACTCACGTCAAGGGTATACTAAAAGAACAACAACCACCACTGCAAACCCAAACGGTTCTAGTTCACATTAACAGCAAGAAGGTAACCTTTGGATGGAGGCCCTAGGGTCATCAAACCCTCAAGGAATCATCCCAACCATCCCACAAAGAAAATCAATACTGGACACGATGGCTGTTTTCCAAGGCAGAAAGCAAACACATACATCACACATTGTCAATGACAAAGCAAATGGAAATGTCTGTGGTCAATGCTCAGTGAATTAGATGATTTCATCAAGTGATTCTTGAGTATCTGGGGCCCTCCTTAAACACTCTGCTGAAATGACATTTATAAAAATCACATCCTGCATCTTGACAAAAATCTTCAAATCCTTTCTGGAAATGAATTAGAAAACAAAATAAAATATAAAAATCTTAATCCACAAAACAAAGAGGAAAATGGAAAAGCCTACTCTTGCATGGTCATTTGTGGCCTGGAGAGTTAAGTGTGTCCTGAAGTCACAGCGCTGGCTGCCCTCCAAAATTTGAGAGGTACCTCAAGGCATTTGGAAGAAAGTACTTCTTGGCTAGGAAAAGTAGTAACGAAGGAGGCTTGGGTCCAGGAATTACAAGGAAAGAAACAATAATGTCAAGCGAGTGCCTAGAATTGGCTTCACACAGGCTGCCTCTGCAACTATTGGCCAAGAATATCTTTCTTTTTATTTGTACAATTGACCAAAAATCCTCTTCCTTAGAATGCATTAACCTCTTGATCTACTTGCTCTGAAAGTTTGGGAGAACATGGATTCTTCTGGGCACCCAATAAAACTATGCACCCTTTCTACCAAAAAATTCCTCTTAGCTCATAATTTATAATGAATTTAAAAGGACCCTGAAACTATTCCATAGACACAGGTTTGGAACCTCCATGCTAAAGTGGGTTCCATTTGTGAAGAGCTTCAGAGCCTCAGTGGCAGGGACCAATTGTCTCTAGTAGGTGATGGGAACATTCTTTTTTTTCTTTTTTGTTTTTTCCCAGAGACGGTGCTTACTCTGCTAGAGTGGAGTGCAGTGGCACGATCATAGCTCACTGCAGCCTCCAACTCTGGGGCTGAAGTGCCCCTCTTGCCTGAGCCTAGTGACTGTAGGTGTGCCCAATTGGGCAGGAATGTTCTAATCACAAGGACACCTCAGTGGCTCCCAAGTTTGCCCCAGGAACTTACCATACGCGTTGGTTGCTGTGGAGGCATCCATCCAATCTGGCCAGGGCCATTTCTGCCAGGGCTTTTCAGGCATTTAAAAAATACCAGTTGGTAATTTTCTCCTGACCCTTCAGAGATGTAACTCAAGAGTGATCTCACCCTTTATCCTCTCTCCCCCCACCCTCTCCCTTCCCTTCCCTCCCTCTCCCCTTTCCCCGTCTTCTTGTGCAATAACTGGGTTGTAACCTTCACATGAAAGATATAAATTTGCTTCATATTAGGGCTGTATACACTGGATACTTTTTCTTCCATTCTTGAGATACTTTGCTAAGGAGAATGTGTT
>CAUYON010157085.1:0-37724 GCA_963573935.1 Arctocebus calabarensis
CCCCCCCCCCCCCCCCCCCCCCCCCCCCCCCCCCCCCCCCCCCCCCCCCCCCCCCCCCCCCCCCCCCCCCCCCCCCCCCCCCCCCCCCCCCCCCCCCCCCCCCCCCCCCCCCCCCCCCCCCCCCCCCCCCCCCCCCAAAAAAAAAAAGAAGAAGAAGAATACGAACAGATCACTTTTAGAACCTCTAGCTTAGGTACTCAGTATAATGCTTCAGAACTATACTGTCTAATATAGAAACCAACAGTCACATGTGGCTATTTATCTGAGTCTCACTCTGTTACCCTGGGTAGAGGGCTGGGACATCATATCTCACAGCAACGTCAAACTCTTGGGCTCGACCTCTCAAGTAGCTGGGACTACAGGTGCCTGCCACAACACCCAGCTAATTTTTCTATTTTTAGTAAGAAGGAGGGGCAGGCAGGGGTGTGTCTCGCTTTTGCTCAGGCTGATCTCAAACTCCTGAGCTGAAGCAGGAGCTACCTCAGCTTCCCTGAGTACTAAGTTTACAAGTGTGAGCCACTACCCAGCCACATGTGGCTATTTAAATTAACTAAAATGAAATAAAATGGAAAATTCAGTTCCTCAGTCACACTAGCCACATTTGAAGTACTCAATAACCACATGTGGTTATTTGCTACCATACGGATAACACAGATATAGAACATTTCCCTCAACACAAAAAACTTGATTAGCACTACTCTAGAGTGACCAAGTTAGAGTAAGAAGGCAGCTCTTTCTCAAGTCTTTAGTACTTTTGAAATTTTCTTAAGTAGGATTTTAACACAGCTTTATAAATCCAAGCTTTTTAAAGTTTAGATACTGAGGCCATCAATGAAATGAAATTGGTTTCAAATACCATCAACTTAGAATAGAGCAAAGAATTTTTTTTTTTTTTGAGACAGAGCCTCAAGCTGTCACCCTGGGTAGAGTGCTGTGGCATCACAGCTCACAGTAACCTCCAACTCCTGGACTCAAGCGAGTCCCCTGCCTCCACCTCCCAAGTAATTGGGACTACAGGCACCCGCCACAACGCCCGGCCATTTTTTGGTTGCAGCCGTCATTGTTATTTGGCAGACCCGGGCTGGATTTGGACCCACCAGCTCAGGTGTACGTGGCTGGTGCCCACTGAACCACAGGCGCCGAGCCTAAGTTTTTTTTTTCTTTTTTTAGTAGAGACAGAGTCTCATGTTATCGCCCTTGGTAGAGTACTGTGGTATCACACAGCTCACAGCAACCTCCAACTCCTGGGCTCAAGCGAGTCTCCTGCCTCCACCTCTCAAGTAGCTGGGACTACAGGCACCCGCCACAATGCCCAGCCATTTTTTGGTTGCAGCCATCATTGTTGTTTGGCGGGCCCAGGCTGGATTCGAACCTGCCAGCTCAGGTGTACAAGGCTGGCGCCTTAGCCACTTGAGCCACAGGCGCCGAGCCCAAAGAATTTTTTTTTAATCCCATAAAATGTCTTTTACCTTGGGTGTATTTAACTCCTTGAGAAGTGCCATCAAATAATCTATGGCACTCTGGGCGGCGACTGTGGCTCATCGAGTAGGGCACCAGCCCCATATACCAAAGGTGGCGGGTTCAAACTCGGCCTCGGCCGAACTGCAAAAAAACAAAAAACTAGCAGGGCGTTGTGGTGGGCGCCTGTAGTACCAGTTACTTGGGAGGCTGAGGCAAGAGAATTGCCTAAGCCCAGGAGTTGGAGGTTGCTGTGAGCTGTGTGACGCCACAGCACTCTACCGAGGGTGATAAAGTAAGACTCTATCTCTACAAAAAAAAATAATAATAATAATTCTGTGGCACTCAAACTTGATCTGCCCTCTTTTTCAAACATTTGAAAACTGATAGAAAAGAAAATCATGACAGTTTTACCAAATCAGCAAATCAGGAACTAAGAAAAAGCAGTCAAACAATTAAAAGTCATGGACATAGTGACAGACTATCTGATGACTTTGATAAATGAACCTGAGGGGGAGAAATGCCAACAAAACTCAGTTAAGTGCAAAGTTTTTTACAAAATAAAGTATCACGTTATTAATGGATATAAACGTTGGCAAATTTCATGAATAATTCAGGTCCATTTTCAGTTAAGTGGAATCTTCACTGAAGCCATACATTATTGACTTCACAGCACTTGTCTCTACTTGACTGATAACAAAACTACTCTAATCCCAGTTTACAGCTAATAGTGAAGACAAATATAAGCTATCACTCACCTACCTCTTTTACTTAAAATGCCTTCTGTCAAAATAAAATCTGACCTCAATGTCATATAAAATAGGACCAAAAACTCTACAAAGGGAGAATACAGCATAACAGTATAGCACCTGACCCAAGTATCAATCTGCTAATAACAGTCCCATTCAAATAAGACAATAGCTATTATGACTCTAAGAGTTATTTTGGATATTTCAAATCATACTTGGTAAGTCCTAACTATAGATCCTCAAAATAAACATTCTCACAATTCTATATACCTGCCAGGGTCCAAAAATGCTGAGTTGTTGAATATAGTGTTAAGAAAACAGGCAGTCTGTGTATCAGACATTCAGGGACACAGTTCATTAACAGAAAAATCACCAATTATTTCTGAAGCCTAAAAGGGGCAAATATAGGTTTTAAATGGCTGACAAAACAAAGACTAGCTTTAAGAATTGATGCTCTTATAGTGGGGTTTGTGTGCTAAACTCAGCTTTCTGTGGGCAACTGGAAGAACAGTTGGTACCTCAGTCACTGGGGGAAAAAACAAGGGGTAGTGTGCTGAGTGAGGTGTTAAGAGCTGGGTAATATAAAGCCTAATAAATTGCTAACAGATTAAAAAATAGGAGGGAAGCTGTTTAACCAAAGGAAGCAAGCAGGAGAAAAACTCAATGCATATCCAACTTTGGTTTTCCGTATTTTTCCCCTCCTATGCACCCAAAAATCATCTGTGGAAGCAACTATTTAATGAACACTAGGTACAATCAACTAGAAGAATTTGATACAAATGCAATATGAACTGTTTGTTTCTATTAAGGCACAGGGGAAATAGTGCAAATATAGAAAGCAAGCATTGCTGCTTCAGAAAAAAAATCCCCAAGTAAAACTCAGAAATGTGAGACTGCTGATTAGAATAAATGAAGAGAACATTTAGCCATTTTAGAACTGGGCAACATAAAGTATGCCCAAACACTTTTCCAAACATCACCAACTAATTTAGAAAGTGTTCATCATGTTATTCAGAAGGCAGCCAAGTCAACAAGTATCAAAAAAAAAAGTTTAATCTCAACTAGTGAGACCATCGTCAAAACAGGACTCACTCACTCACAAGATACACAGAACAGCATTTCTTTCATTTACAAAATTTACCTGAGTGTATTCAACAAGACGGCTGGGTGGTAATGACAGTAAGTAAGAGCTGGGACACTTAGATGACTTAGGAAAAGAATCACATAACCTAAAGCCTAGATTATGAGTTCAGCAGAAACTGAAAATTAAAGTACTTAAAAGTTAGAAGAGTAGAGATGAAAAATTATCCTCAAAAGCTAAAAGACATTCCTGATACTGTATGGCATCACTCAGACCTCTGTGAACAAAAATATCTATATCAAAAACACAAACCACATCATCAATCCAAATTTTCAATGTGGGTCATCATAAAAAGACTGAGGAAGAACAAATAAGAGTCCTAGATAAAGCATATTTAGTTAGGGGGTGGATTTGGCGGGGAAGGGGTTGTTTTGAAACAGAGTTCTGCTCTGTCACCTAGGCTAGAGTGCAGTGGCATGATCACAGCCCTCTGTAACCTCAAAGTCCTGGGCTCAAGCAATCCTTCTGCCTTAGCCTTTTGAGTAGCTGGGACTACAGTGTACACCACCATGGATTGGCTAATTTTAAAATTTTTTGTAGAGATGGAGTCTTGCTTTGTTCTCCAGGCTGGTCTGGAACTCCTGGGCTCAAGTGATTCTCTCGCCTAAGGCTCCCAATGTGCTGGGCTTACAGGAATGAGACATTGTGCCTGGCCTAATTAGTTTTTTATTTTATTGTTTTTTAAATCACTAAGCACTTCCATTCCAATCCTATTCCAATCTTTCTATTTCCTATCCTGAAATTTGAGTCAAGGATCTGACCTACTGGGTCCTGGTCCTTAGTACTATGGTTCAAGGGGATTACTGCCAAAGAACCAAATGCTGTTGATACTTAAGTCACTAAACTGGGTTTCTCTAGCCTCTCAAGACACCAGAAGAAATAGGCTAAAGCTTGACATGCACACTCTTTTCTGCCTTTAAATTTTACATAACTTTAAACTTTACAAAACTTTAAGCATAATTAAAGGAAATGACATATACCCAGATTTACCAACTGTTCACATTTTCTTGTCATGGAAAATCTGATACATTTTGGATCCCTGACCTATATATGTTTCTCTTCTGGAAATGGCTTTAATGATACAAAATTAATTCAATAATCACAAGGGGATTTGATTATTTCCTAAAGAGAAACACTGAGCAAGGATTCACTAAACAAGGTTCTTCATAAAAGCAGCAATTTCCTTCAGATAGTCACCAGGGAGTAAACTACTTCCAAATGACTGAATTTGGGCAAGGGAGGGACAGAAAAAGAAGTTATGAATTAGTAACAGGAAATCTGAATACCTATTGAACCAATCCCCCCAACCCGTTATCTTAAGTTCTTCTGAGTAACTCATTCCTCTGACCACTACTGTACACAGATAGTCCCAAACTCACAATGGTGCAACACTCATTACGAAGAAACTTGTAATTTAAGTACATGTAGCTTAAACAACCCTTGTGTTTTTTGTTTTATTACAGTGTTTAATAAATTACCTGAGATAGTCAACAATTTATTATAAAAATAGGCTTTGTGTGAGGTTATTTTTCTCCAACTACAAGCTAAGTGTTCTAAACAGGTTTAAGGTAGGCTAGGTTAAGATATGAAGTTTGGTAGCTAAGGTTTTTTTTGACTTATTACATTAAGATTGGTTTATCAGGATATAAACTAATTGCTAAGTAGAGGAATGTATATATATTAGAGGAGTGTAAATACACTCTTTGATTCCTTAATACACCTTTCTCTTCTTAAAAAAAAAAATCCAAACAGCATATATAATGATGCTTTTATCAATGGCAGACCACACATACAATGGTGGTCCCATAAGATTATACCAGATTTTTACTGCACCTTTTCTATGCGAAGATACACAAATACCACTGTGTTATAACTGCTTACAGTATTCAGTACAATAACATGCTATACAGGTTTATAGCCTAGAAGCAATAGGCTATAGAGCATATAGCCCAGGTGTCCAGTACACTATACCATCTAGGTTTGTATAAGTACACTCTTTGATTTTTACATGATGACAAAATTTCCTAACATTTCTCAAAACATACCCCTATCATTAAACAACACATGACTGTAGTTTGTTTAATTGTGCTTAATAACTTTAATAATTTGGTAATCGAATTTCATGATCTCTCCAGATTACTGAATACACTCTGGGGGTATCTCAAAAATAAGGATTAGAATAAATTTTCCTTTAAGTTTGGTGTGATGAGAACACATGTTGTTTGGGAATGGGGGTACTCTAGGGTGATGTGTCACCTTACTCACTCACTGTCCCATTTCTCACTATGAAGAGATTTAAAGGCTCCCTCTCAGTAAATGCTAGCCATTCTTCCTTACTTTCCTCATGGAGCAGCACACACCAAATGGTATAACAGACATCCCATTTACATATTACACTCAGCCTCTTGCTTCTGAGTAATTCTCTGTCACATGGTCTGTTTTTTCTTCCTTTCCAAGGAGTAGTGTCTGCATCTAGCATGGCCCAATCCAACTTATCATCCTGTTTAGCTTGTTGAATGCAT
Source organism: Arctocebus calabarensis (assembly GCA_963573935.1). Lineage (NCBI taxonomy): Eukaryota > Metazoa > Chordata > Mammalia > Primates > Lorisidae > Arctocebus > Arctocebus calabarensis. Next base: position 5,871 of record CAUYON010157085.1, read on the forward strand.
TAATACTCTTATCAACTAACCTAAGTTAGTCCTTTCAGTGAAGAGTCTTTTTTCCCATCCATTCTCAGCTCTTTCCTACCCAGAAACAACTCATTCCACATCCTCTTTAGAACAGTAAAACCTGTTTACCTTTTAAACCTCTAGTGAGATTTCCAAAGATAGCACATTAAACACAATTTCTTGTCAAAGGAATAATCCTACTTCTTAGATCATATGCAAAATACAAATTATTGACCCAGGATGATTCTATGAAAATGTGATTTTTTAGCTATAATATTCGATTCTTCCCATTTGGATAGTCTAGCTCAGTGGTTCTCAACCTTCCTAATGCCATGATGTATTTTCATTGTTACAAAGGGGTCACGATACATGGGTTGAGAACCGCTGGTCTAGCTGGTGGTCTCCTACTAACAGGACCATCATTTTAGAGAAATCTTAATGTTACCATTTATATATAACAGCAAAAACATTAAAATAAGACTGAATTAGTATAATATGGTCATCAAGAAAATTCACTTGGGAGCCCATGTGGGGAGAGGAGAGCGTCTACATCTAGAGTAGAGAGAAAATGTCTTGAATGCAGAGTCAGAAACCAAAAAAGAAAAAACAGGGCATCCATGCAGTAGAGAAGGTAGTGACAAGAGAAGGGAGATTGGTAACATACAAGGGTGCCAATCAGCAAGTGTATTAAGGAAAATAGAAACCAAGTTTCTCACTGTCAGAGAAGAACATTATTGAAAAAAGAAAGGGGACAAAATTAGAACTAGAAAACCAATGAATCGTGAGGTATTGGATCAGAATTGGGGCTGTCAATATGAATTCACAATTTTCAGTATACTTAAACAGAGTTGTACAGATAGTGATAAATGTGAAAATATCTACTAAGAAAATCTGGGAACATTAACCCTCTCAATAGTAATAAGTACACTAATCACCCAGATCTTGGCTTCTAAATACTTTTTTCCACTAAAACGAAGCAGGGCTCCTTAGAGAAATGACTGTCCAGGGCTGAGGTAGGAAAAATACAAGGAGAGCCTGGAATACCTTCTTATGCCAGAAAGCAAGAAAATACTCAAGAGTGATGCAGGCATGTCAAAAAGAGACACAGAAGTGAGGCTGAAGAAGCTCTCATTGGCCAAAACTGGGACAATTTGAGCATCAAAATAGACAGTGGTAATAGATAACTATAATCTACTGAATAAAATAGGAAATCATGAGTCTCTATAGAAACAAATGAATATTCCATCAAATATGTATATAGTTTTACCTTCCCACAAAACATTTAGTAATTACAAATGCAAGAAAGGTAACTTTACAGTAATAAAGACAAGCAGACACTACCTTAAGAAAGCAGTCAGTGGTTATCATTAGTAATACATCAAACTGAAATGGTATGCTATGTGACAGGGTTTAAGAATACCATTTAGGGCTCAGCACCTGTAGCACAGTGGTTATGGCGCCAGCCACATACACCAAGGGTGGCAAATCTGAACTCGACTCAGGCCAACTAAACAACTACAACAACAACAAAAATAGCCGGGCGTTGTAGCAGTCGCCTGTAGTCCCAGCTACTTGTGAGGCTGAGGCAAGAGAATCACTTAAACTCAAGAGTTGGAGATTACTGTGAGCTGTGACGCAACAGCACTCTATCGAGGGCAACATAGTGAGACTCTGTCTCAAAAGTAAAAGAGCGCAGACAGAGAGAGAAGGAAGGAGGGGGTGAGGGAAAGGAAAAGAAAAATTGGATTTAATTTTGACCAAAGTACACTACTTGAACAATAATTTTTAATTCTACTTGTTAATATGTTGTTTAGGATATTGCATCCTCATCTATAAGTGAAATATGTTTGCAATTTCCCTTTATAATAATATATTTTTTTCCAATTTTAATATCAGGTATATCTAGGTGAAGTAGAATGATTTTGAAGTATTTCTTCTTTTTCTATTGTCTATAAGATTTGGAATGATCTGTTTGGTTGGTTTTTTTTTTTTAATTATCTTCTATTTCTATTTGTAAATGTTAGTTGTCTATTTTTTGAGACTTTGGGGGAAAAAAAAAGTTAACTGATGACTCCATACAGAACCTCAGAGTTAAAGCATTCTATGATAGATATACTTTTATGTGACAATGTGAATGTTACTTTTTTTGCATTATTATTATTGTTCAATATTTCATTGCAGCAATCATCTGCTTTTCTGAATGTATTTATCTTCGTTCATTCTTTACGAGGTTTTTGTTTCTAGTCCTTATCTTAAACAATGTTATTATTATTAAATTTTAAGCCTTTCTAATTTTGTGAAAGCAAAAAGTGGACACCTTAAAATAAACACAAGTATATGTACAGAGAAAATTAAAAAGAGAAAAGAAAAAGAAAATTCTGAAAAACACCTGGCTTGTTATCTCCAACGGTGCCAAGCTCACGAAAGTTAAGAAAAGACTACGGATATTAGACATCCCTGGGACAACTAGTAAACTTGAATGTTGTCTGAGGATTAGATGGTAGCAATGTAAACATTAATTTCCTGATTTTGGTCACTGTATTTTAATTATACAGAAAAAATGTTCTTGTAGAAAATAAGCACTGAAGTATTTGGGAGTGATGGAGCATCACATTGGTAACTTCCTGTCAAATGATTCCAGAATGAAAGTACTTGTGATTTTTTTTTTTTAATGGTGAAAAAAATCTAATCAGTTTGGCAAATCTATGTTCAAAATCGGGTTCCATCCCTTATGAACTACACGGCCTTACACAAACTGCTTGACCTCTGTAAGTCTTACTTGCATGGTAAATAACAGGGATCAATCTGTGGTGAGAATTAAGTGACATGTGTACAGGACATCTCAGCACAATGCCTGGTGCTTCCTATGTGCTTTTTAATTGAAAGGTGTAACTTCTCTAAAGACAATTTATCTGACACTTTAATGCTTAGTTTCCTCTAAAATACTTAGGAAGAATACCCAACCTTGATCACATTCTAGTATTTTATAGACTTCAGTTGTCAATCACAGCTGCTATTTCTAGAACCTGCCATTTGCAATTCTGTACCACAGATTCATGGTCTATCACTACCATTGCATAGAAGGAAAATGCAAATCCCAAGCTCCTCTGCCTATGGCTCCCCCTTTGTCTACAATCATATAGTCTGGTTTGAGGTTGTTCTTTAAAAATTGTTAAACTCATTCTTCTAGCCATACTGCCAGGGATTATTTCACCTACATACATAAGGCAGCAGTACTCAGCACCCTACTCTTGAGTACTGAATGTAAAAGTACAGCTCATTTGTTCAAGATAATGAAAGTTTATCTGTCCTTCAGAGAATAGAATTTTCTTATTTATAAACTGAAGAGCAACTATGGGAGAACTACGCAACTCAAAGGAAAAGAAAAACTATCACTTCGGAAGCCATGGAATAGCAATCATATAGGGAAGGAATTCCAGAGGTCTCAGATGTTCATGTCTGTGTAAAGAAATGGATTTGAATACTTACTATAAATGTATAGAACTGGTTGTCTTTTCTTCCTCAATTACAAGTGAGCTTGCATCTTTCTTCTATGAAATTGTCCATCTACCCTAAGACACTGCTACTCAAAGTACAGTCCACATAGATCAATGCCAATCTGTACATTGTTACTGTATACTATAATGAGATAAGTAGAGGAATTAAGCATAAGAATTTACAAGGATGTCATCAAAGAGTACTTGAAATGCAAGAAATGAATAAATAAAACTATGGCTCATGTTCCTTAAAAAAAAAAAAGTTTAGAAAATTTTATAATAACATGACAGAGTTACCTTGTTGAGCATAATAAAAAAATCAGGATTTATATTTTATGTATTTATAATTTGTGGGTTTTTAAAATCTATTCACTTTTATTATGCTTTACAAAAGTATTAGATAGTAACAGGTGAGGGGAACAAACTGGTGTTTAACAGTATGAAAAGCAGAACATTTAAGATTTTCAATATCCTACACTTGTCTATGATAAGCTAGTATTTATAAAGCACTTACTACATGCCAGATAGTGTTTACACATAACACTTTGTCAAATCCTCACAACAAGCTAAATCCTAATACTACCCTCATTGTCCAGAAAAGAAAACTAAGACTCAGAATGGTTATACAACTTGGCCACATTCCAGAGTAAATGATATATCTGACATCTGATCTTAAACCGTTAATCACTAAGTCATAGGGTCTTGAAAACCACATAAAGTAGGCAGAGAAAACCGTCAACTTACTGAGAAACGACAGGAGAAGGAATTCTTAAATACATGGTGAATTAGTTAGTGTTCTTTGACCATATAGCTGTTTTGGGTTGGCCCTGTGGTATGTAAGAGAGTAATCTACTTACTCTGCCTCAAGATAAAGTGGTCACAAGAAGACACACATCTCAAACGGATCCCCTGGGAGGAATTGGTTCATATCAGAACCAAAGATGGATAGCTATCTGCAAGGGCTATGCAGTCATTGACACTATGAATGTTCCTGCTTTACTCTGCTAAAGTCTTCATCTACTTCAACTTACAACCAAACATGGCCCAGCCCAAGTATACTTTAGCATCACCAGTTTAAATTTCACTATGTCTCTCCAAAAAGTTCACATTTCCCCCAAGTGCCACAAGGTCAGAGATGAAGGGACAGCTATTTCATGAATCAGACATCTCTTCTGGTCCAGCAGCATGGCAGGATGGGTCAATTGACACAGAATCTGGGCAAATTCACCATCAATGCCTAGAGATGAGGGGGGATGTCACAGTCCCATATTTATTCTACAATATTATTTCCCTTATCTTTAGGAAGATGTTAATAGTCTATAAAGCCTAAAGAAAGAGTTGGATTCAAGGGTCTATTTAGCAGTTAGGAGAAGGCAAGATGGGGGAAAGGGTGAGGGAAAAAAGAATGGAACAGAAAGAAAAACAGAATTGTAACAGATCAAACAATATATAGAAAGGATTTGAATATATGAAACATTGTTCCAAGCCAAAAAACACTTGACAATTCTTCCCAGAAAAACAGAATTAGGAAGATAACAGACCTCATAATTAAGAACAGTACAGGAGGGCAGCACCTGTGGCTAAAAGGAGTAGAGCGCCGGCCCCATATACCAGAGGTGGCGGGTTCAAACCCAGCCCCGGCCAAAAACTGCAAAAAAAAAAAAAAAACAGTACAGGAAAACATACAGTTATCTATCTCATATGCCTTGCATATGAGGATATTGACTTATCCTATTATTGTATGGTAGAGTACTATATCCAATAGATCTGAGAAAGGTTTGACATCTAGATGAACAGAACAATGTTATTAAATTCTAAATCCAGAGAGAAAAGAGTAGAAAGTCAAAGAAAGAGAGAGAAGGAGGCTTTTACATGCAGAAGCAAACTAGAAACCATCACAGTAGAAGTTTTTAGTATTAATGGTAAAGCAAGGGGGAAGCCTAAAAACTAGAAACCAGCCACAACCTACCTTATTTATTTTTTTAAACTGCAGGGAGGAGTGGGGAAGAACTCTCAGAACAGATAATCGTCAGTTAACTTGAAGATAAGTAAAAATTTTGATTAGAAAAGTTTCTGTAAGATGATGAAAGAAGTAAATATGGCTGTCATTTTTAAACTAAAGATTAGTCACACAAATGTGAAGGTACCTACAGGTTCTCAGATGGTTACTTGAACATCGGCCCAGTGCATACATGCTAAAAGGATGCAATTCATGGAGAGTTTGCCATTCTGTAAAAGAAATGAAGTTGCCATGCTCAGGCAAACATCACTGATGGTCTCTTCACTGCCGTAAGTCCAGAGTGGAAGGTATATGTGAATATGTGCTAGTAACAGAGATATTTGTTATTTAAGGATTTGCTATCTGAGATGTCAAGGTTTGCTGCATGTAATAAATGATTTTGCTGACTGTGAATTTGAACTGCCTGTGTTGCAGGGCAGCTGTATAGGCATGAGTTACTTGGCTGGTCAGTGAGCCTAAGGCAGATAAGCTTAATGTGGTTTAACTACTTTTATTTAACACAGGATCTCAATTAATTCTCAGAACAATTTTGAAAGGTAAGGTATTATTATTATTTTATAAACTAAGAAAAATATAGACGATGCTGGTATCTTTAAGATTTCAGAACACATCCCACAAATTTCAAGGGTTCACTGTATTACTATTTCAATTAAGCCTTAAGGTCTTTGAGAGTAGGGACCATATATTTACTTCTCTCTCAAGTGCTTAATGTAAACCAATAAACATAGCATATACTCAAGAAAACTATTTTCAGAACAAATGCAATTTATTTACATACAGTACCCCTTCTCAAGTTAGAGGCCTACGTTTTAAGTGTTCTCAAGAAGAAAACAGGTTGGCTGGGAGCAGGGGTTCACACCTATAATCCTAGCACTCTGGAGGCTGAGACAGGAGGACTGCTTGAGTTCAGGAGTTTGAGACCAGCCTGAGCAAGAGTGAGACCATGTCTCTGGGGGAGGGGAGGGGCAGGACAGGCAGGAGGATCACCTGAACCCAGGAGACTGAGGTTGGTGTGAGCTAGGCTGATGCTCACTCTAGCCTGGGCAACAGAGAAAGACTCTGCCCCCCCACACACTCCCCAAAACGTGTGAAGTGTGAAAAAAAAGCTGATCCATATTCATTCCGAACTTTATTGTAAGTACCATGGCAATTCAATTTTTTTTCTAATAAAAGTCAACTGAAGTGCTCAGTTTCTTAGGTCAAATATTTAGCTTCCAGGATTGCTAATTAGAATAATGATAGTGGTATGGTGTTATAAAATCATGGTTTAGAGTAGATCTCAATGAGTAATTTTTTTAAATCCTATTTTTTCTTTTTTTTTTCTTAATATATATCAAAGTTTACAGTAGATCTCAATGAGCAATTTTTTTTAAATCCTATATATTTTTTCTTTTATAGTTTTTGGCCAAAGCCAGGTTTAAACCCACCACCTCTGGTATATGGGGCCAACGCACAGGCGCCACCCTACATCCTATTTTTTAATACTGAAAATTTACAGATCTAAATAGACATCTCTAAAGAAGCAAAACAAATATTTACGAATTATGATGAATACTTTTCTGTCTATGGTCTGATATTATAATTCTTTCCTACAAGGAAAAAAACAAATTTTATCTTCTCTTGCATTGATCTGTTCCAGTGTCCCTATCTGATCTGTGTACAAGATTTTTAACTAAATATACTGAAACAAATCACAGAGTACAATACCCTATGTGTGACATACACATAAATTATTCCACCAGTAATATTTACCAAGGTCCTGTAACTTCAGCCCAGGTCTAGCATCTGAAAGCACTGAAAAGTTTCCTAGGGTAAATCACATCTCCTTGAATACAACTAAGGGTAGCATTCTACCACATTTCTTGGGTAGAAAGTAGATGGCAAATCTATTTTTATTCTATTGGTTCATTTTAAACCTGTGCAACAATTTTTCCACACCAGCTTCTACTTTCAAGATACTCACCAAATTTTCTCCTTGAATTTAAAAATAAATCTAGACCACCCTAGCACTGTTTATCAATCTGTTTTATTAAATAGCACTTGATAAGGAACAACTTACATGTATACGTTTATAGTTTACAAAGTGTCTTTCCAAAGTATTTAATCCTTACAAATCCCTGGTAAAGGAGGATATCACCATCCTCACCAAGCAAATGTACAAACTGAGACTCAAGGAAATTTAAGTCATTTGTCCAAGGGTACACAATGAACAAAAGGAGAACTAGAATTCAATTTAAAAAAACAATAAATGTGATGCCAAGTTTAGAACATTAGATCAAGAATACAACATCTGGTAAAATGCTTCCATAAGAAATTGACAAGTTGCATAAAAATGATTAATTCTTCTAGAAAAAATAATTTGTGTTTTTCTTGAAACAGGAAACTTGTTTAAAGCACGGGAAAAAAAAAATGTAAGACAGAATCATCCCAAACACAGTCAATACCATACCAGGTAAACAGCAACAAAGGAACAAGTGGCCAGGAAAAGAAGTGAGGAAAGCCAAGGATCATTTCAGTTTTTTAAATAGAGTACTTTTTTTTTTTTTTTCCACAGTATTCCTACGAACTCAGAGAGATGTGCAAACTATCATGGGCTCATTTTAAGAACCTCTGGGTAAGGAAATTCCACAGTCATCAGGCTGCTACTCAAACCTTTACAATCTTGAATTGTCTGTTCACATCCACAATTACTTCCTTCTTCCTCATTTTTTCCCTCTTAAAATCTGGCTTCCATACTATCACTCCTAATGAGACTACCATAAAGCACAGTTCTTGACCTCAGATGCAAGTGCCTCAATAAAACTCATGAACTCCCCTCCCCCTTTTTTTTAGAGTCTCACTTCATTGCTATAGAGTGCTATAGCATCACAGCTCACAGCAACCTCCAACTCTTGGGCTTAGGCGATTCTCTTGCCTCAGCCTACCAAGTAGCTGGGACTACAGGCACCAGCCACAACACCCAGCTATTTTTTTTTGTTGCAGTTTGGCCGGGGCCAGGTTCAAACCCACCACCCTCGGTATATGAGGTCAGCGCCCTACCCATTGAGCCACAGGCAGTGTCCAATGAACTCCCTTTTTTAAGAAGGTGTGTACAAAATAGGCCTGTCACAGTGGCAGCTACTCAGAAGGCTGAAACTGGAAGATCACTTGAGCTGAGGAGTTCAAGACTACAATGAGCTATCAATCTAGCCAGTGCACTCTAGCCTGGGTAACAGAGGGAAACTTTACTTTAAAAAAAAAAAAAAAAAAAATACAAAACTCTTGAAAATCCACAACTTTCCTCAAATTTTCAAAGGTTTGTGACTCCAAAAAGATAAACACTGCTCTCTCTAAGGCCAGTGCACTCCAGCCTGGGTAACAGAAGGAAACCTTATTTTTTAAAAAAAAAAATGCAAAACTCTTGAAAATCCACAACTTTCCTCAAATTTTCAAAGGTTTGTGACTCCAAAAAGATAAACACTGCTCTCTCTGAGGTCACAAATAATAATAGTATTCATTAAGTCTGATACACATTAGCCAATTAATCATTTTTTCTCTCTGCCTCACCTAATGCCATTTATTACCAAATAATGAAATTTATGTCACTAGTGTCGCCTAGTGACTGATGTTTGCTACCTGTGACACTTCATTCAGCTCCTCTGCACTCTCTATATTCACTTCTCTAAACCCAGTGGTTCTCAAAGTGTAGTCCACAAGACCACTGCAGCACTGGTCCCACCTCACACCTCCTACATCAAAATTCTGTGAGATCTTATAGGTATGTGCTCAAGCTTCAGAACTACTGGTCTAAGTAAAATGATCATCAACTCTATTGGTTTATTTTGTGTTTCAAACATTTAATGAACCCTAGTTGTGTGACAGGAATTCATCTTTATATGGCAAATTGTCAGAGCTGATTTTAGACCTTTCACAGAGTCCCAAATACCGAGTACTCTACAAGACATATGCAGTTTCCGAACTACCTCAAATTGAATCCAAACCATCCCTTCTACACACACACACACACACACACACACACACACACTTTTCTTACTCTGTTCAGCAGCTGAAAAGCTTATAGTCACATTTCTTCCTCTTTTCCTACGTATGAATCCCATCCAGAACCCATGGATTACCTCATCCCAATGTAATTCAGATTCACCTCTTGCTCCCCCATTTTCATAATACCACTCTGATCTAGGACTTTATCATAGGTGTTGCACAAACCTAACTGGCAATTTTGTCTAGAGGGAAAGGAACCCAGAAACTATTTGACTCCAGTGTTTTAAGCTCCCTCCCATTCACTAAGCTACATTGCCTCCCTGGAGTACACCAAAGCACTGACTTCCTATTTAAGATCCTTAAATGGTTTATATTATAGTGTGTCCCCAAAAGTCACCATGCATAGGGGAAAATAGGAAACTGAAGTTTTATGAGCCTTTTTTTTTTTTTTTACAAACTATTCATTACAAAATTTATAAAGAGGTGGCCAACATACAGAAAATATTTTGTAAATACAGCAGAACCTTCATAGTTGACCACCTCCCTATATAGACCACCTCAAGATTACCTAATTTTCATAGCCTGGACATGCACTACATATATGTATCAGCATAGCAGGTTTAGTTCCTTTTGTTGACCAACTCCACTTGAGCCAGAACATGAGGCTGCAGGGAGGTATGATGATGCTACTGCACTCTAGCCAGGGTGACAAAGCAAGAAAATAAATAATAATACACACATATATATAAACTGAAATAAAACCAGTAACAATGTAGTAAAAGTTTTACAAAATATGCAAAAGTAAAATGTATGACACCACCACCACAAAAGTCAGGAAGGAAGAATTAAAAGTATGCTATTATAAAGTTTTTGTTCTATACGTGAAATAACATATTGCTTGGATACAAACTTTGAAAAGATAAAGATTCATATGATACACCCTAAAGTAAGCACTAATATCTCAATAAAGAAGCTGTATTAAGAGTTACAAAAATTGATTCAATTAATTCAAAAGGAAAATAACAGATGAACAAATACTAATAAACACCAAACTGAGAGATTTAAGCCTGATCGTAACAATTACTACATTTAAATATAAATGACGTACATATCCCAGTTAAAAGGCAGAGACACCCCTGGAGTGCATAAAAAACAAGACTCAAATACATGTGTCCTATAAACAACTGCATTTTTAAATATACAGGTTCAAACAGGTTAAAAGTATAGAAGAAAATAGAAAAAAATAATATATCATGTTAATACCAGTCAAAAGAAAGCTAGTGTGCAAAGCTAGAGCTACCTCAAAGTAGACTGCACAGCAAATAATATTACCTTGAATGAAAACAGTTATTTCTTAATGACAAAGAAATCAATTCATAAAAATAAGTAAAACTCTAAATATTTATGCATCTAATAATTGAGCTTCAAAACACATAAAGGAGAATATAATAGAAATCTAAGGAAAAATGGAAAAATCCACAATTGTATTCTAATATTTTAGTGTGTGTCTCTCTCTCTCTGATAGAATTAGTAGGCAGAAAATCAACAAAGACATAGCAACTTGAATAACACATCAACTGACTTGACCTAATTGACATTTAAAGAATATATCACCCAACAGTAGGAGAATGCACTTCTTTCAAGCGCATAAAAAATATTTTCTAACACAGATATTTTGGGCCATAAAACAAATCTCAATAAATGAACTTATGTCACACAAAATATGTTTTTGAACATGATGGAATAAAAATAGAAGTAACAGAAAGATCTCTCAAAAATTCTCGGGGGGGGGAGGGAGGGGTGGAAGAAAAGGAAATGCCATAGTATAATAAAATGTCCCATAAGTCATAATATTTATACACCCATAAAAATATAAATATCAAGGAATTATTTAATTAAAAATGTTACTATTTATGTTGAGGAGAATAAGAGGAGATAGTATAAGAAAGAAAAGGTTTTATATTGAAGCAGCTCAGAAAATTTCACCCCAAAATGACTCCTTGGTGGAAAGAGTGTTTTGAATGGAAGGCCCTTAGAAATAAACAGATGAGGGAAGGAAGGGGCTTTCCTTCTCCATAAAACCAGACCCACCAAAAAAAAAAATAAATTGGTTTCCTTTCCCTGTCTTCTTATCTCAATATATTTCATAAAAGATTAGGATGAAACTAGATCAGGCCCAAATCATTTAAAATATAACACCTGTCTCTCAGGTTAATTTCATTTCCAAAGAAATCATTTACAAGCCAATCTGTTTCCCCTCTACTCATTAATTCTCCAAGGTATCTATTCATCATCTCTAAACAGAATTACCTGTATTGTTCACCTTCTCCCCACCCCCAAAATAACGGTGTGTAAATTTCTAGACCCACTGGAATATTAGGTAATCACTCTGTGATTTTCCCAGTGTGCATGGTAAATACTCTTTCTCTCTCTCTCTCTCTCTCTCTCATTAATCTGCCTTATTATGAGTTGATCTTTCAGTGAACCTTCCAGGGGGAAGAGGGAAGTTCCCCCTCACCCCCTTTTGTTGTTTGTTTTCAAAAAGTGTTTGAAAAATATGTACAAGTGATAAATCAAAAAGCAGCAATACACACACACAATATATTAATCATAGAAAAGTATAAATTTAGAACAGTGGAAAGAACTGAAAATCACTTACTTCTTCTAAGGAAACTGGAGGGGGCAGGAAGAGGTAGAACATTTTGTTACGTATAATATTTTGACTTTTTAAACTACATGCATTTTGGTCAGGGGCAGTGGATCACATTTGTAAGCCCAGTACTTTGGGAGGCCAAGGAAGGAGGACTATGTGAAGCCAGAAGTTCATGATCAGTCTGGACAATATAGCAAGACCCTCATCTCTATAAAGCAACAACTGTTATATTTTATAACAAATATAAAAAATGTAAGGTACATGCATATAGTGCTTTACTAAAATATTTTAGAAGAAATTAATATTTCTTTCATCTGTAATATTTAATTTCATTCCCAGTGAAGGTGTAATGACCCCCCATTTGACCAATGAGGAAACTAATACTGCATGTAAAGTAGCTTGTCCAAAGTCCAAGCCACTGCACCTTCTTTGATTTAATTATATATAATGCCTATTAAGACATCATCTACACAGATAAACAAAAGAGAAAATCATTACAACTTTATTTTAATTCTCATTTTTACTTATCTCTAGAAATATTGTTTTTTTGCTCTCTACTGAAGACAGTTAATTTATTATCATAACACAGCACTGGAGTGCTACATTTTAAGATCTTACTGAATGTAAAATTGATCATTCTCAAAAAGTATACATATTGCAGGTAAAACAGTACGTGCACAGCATGCCTAGGTACACTTGACCAGTAACAGTACCTTCGATTTAACTTTGAAAAACAATGTGTATATTAACATCTCCTTAAATGTGTATATATTTGTTGGGCACCCTCTGTATTATCTTAAAACAAGAAGATATGTTACCAAAAGCTCGGCCCTTGTTCTCAGGCTGCATAATCAGAAGAACAATAACAAGTAGTTTGAGAAGAAGGAAAGGGAAATTTATTACTTTGCCAGAAAAGGAGGAAGATGGTAGACTATTCATGTTAAAATACCAAATTTCCTGAACATAAGCAGGAACAGTTTTTAAAAGGGAGGGCCAAGTGTCATTCAACCATAGATATCTGCCTAAGACAAAGCAAGGACCACTGCCCACCTGAGAGGGCAGGGCCTCTGCCAGGCAGGCTCCAGGCCTCCAACTCTATCTGGATAGTTCAGGTTAACTGTTTCCTGTAGCATAAAGACCAAAAGACATTAATTTCCAAGCCCCTCCTGACCCAGGCAGGGATGCAGGTCTCAGATTCCAAAAAGAGTGAGAGAAGTTATAAAGAGATGAAAAAAAAAGTTTGCCTTTTTTTTCTTCAGGTCATTCCCTCTATTACAAAAATATTCATACTTACCCACTTGTTAATAATAGATATTTAAAAGAATTTTAAACAAAGATTTTAGCAAATGTGAAGAACAAAGCTGTGCTCAAAACCAAAATTAAACACTATTTTTTTTTTTATTTCAGAATACTGAGGTGGGTACAAATGACTTTATTACATGGACTACTTTTGTAACACTTCAGCCAGAGCTGTAAGTGTGCACATTATTGGAATAGTATTCACTACAGCCATTAGGTAGGTTTTTGCCCCTCCTAAACATCCCCAAACAATATTTTGATCATTACTTATAAACAGAGTAAAATACACATAAAATTTACCATCTTAAAGATTCTTAAGTGTACAGTTTCAGCATCATAAACTACATTCATATTGCTGTGCAACTACCACCACCATTCATCTCCATTACTTTTTTCATCTCCCATTGAAATTTTATATCAACTAAACAACTATTCCCCATTCCCTCACCAGCTAACAACCATCCTTCTTTTTGTTGCTATCAATTTGACTACTCTAGATTCCTCATGTTAAGTGGAATCATACAACATTTGTTATTCTGTGACTGGCTTATTTCACTTAATAACGTTCTCCAGTATTTGTTCTTCTGTGACTGGCTTATTTCACTTAACAATGTTCTCAAGGTACATCCATGTGGTAGCAAAACATTTTTTAAAGCTAGTTTCCAAAACAGTTCAAAACCAATTCCTTGACAATGCTGTGAGAAATTAAAGCACTGCTTAATTCAAGAGATATAAGTTAAGAAAAAGTATTGATTCCCTTTTCCCCAATCATGATCAGAACACAAAAGAATAAAAATAGGCCACAATTTTAAACAATTAAGAAAAGATATTATATCTTGTAACTAAATAATGTACATGAAGGAATTGGGGGACGCCTTTTTTTTTTTTTTAAACAATGTCAATAATTACTTCTCTAAAGTTGTTGCTCTTTTGAGTTGCACGACAAAGAGGTCTATATAGGGAAGGGCTTCTGTCAGTGCAATCTGGGTCACTGTTTTCCATTTTAAGGGTGGGGCCACGCAAAAGACAAAAGTGCTAACAATGTCAGGTGTTCACATAATCCTGAGTCATGGTAAATATCTTATAAATCAGAAGCAAAATAGTCTCCATTCAGTCACCCAGAGCTCAAGCAAGAAATAAAAGAAACCTGACCTTTACAATATACTTTGAAAAGGTCCCATTGGTTGCAGTTAAAAAAAAAACAAAACTTGCTGTTTGCCTTTATATTCCCCATTACTCTCTCTCACTCTGAATCTCCACACTGAATACCCTGTATTTAATTCCATTTTAAACTCAGAACAGTCCTAGGTGGGCTTTTAATGGAGTCACTAAACCAAGCAGAGTGTTAGCAGAGTAACCCTTTAAGATACCTAAGATACCACTCTGACATTAGGATGAGGTGGTCTTTCTGAATTTTAATTTATGATGCAACTAGGGTCACCAGTAGAATCTTAATAAGAACTATTAATCAGCAGTGCCTCAGGTGCCCAGGTGTCTGACAAGCACTCAAAAACTATTGAAGGAGATCAGGAAATTTGACCCCAAAATAAGATGGTAAATAAGCTTATTTCTTTTATTAATCTTCCTTAATTGGGAGTTGATCTTTCAGCAAACTTTCAGGGAAAGGAGAAGTTTCCCTTCACTCCCACCTGCACTTTTCATAAGCTCAGAATACCAACACCAAAAAAGGGGGAAAGTGTGTTTAAAACAAAGTCAGATATTTTATATGAAACAGTGTATTAAAGAAGACTTCACTTTTGTTTTATAAAGGTTACCATTTGGTATGTCCAAAAGTAAGTGATTACCATTGATAACAAGACTACATCAAAAAGCTCCAAGCCAAAATTTCCCACTGTCCAAAATTATCTGCTTCTACTTGCTATTCTCCTCGATACTGTACAGTTCGAGGATACAAAAAAAGACAAAAAGACAAAATATTAAATATCTAGCACTCCCATTATCTAATTTCTCAAACTGCTACCCAAGCTATAAGAAGCACTATCTCCAGGTGACATACACCAAAGGTCAAGACACAAGACCGCACACATCAAAAATGCTTTTGACTTTCCTTCCTAAGATGACAAATTGTGGTGTGAGGGAAGCACACACAGTTTCTACTCTTTTTCCAGGTGCCTCCACCCACAGAGTCTTTGAAGTATTTTGAGGAAAGAATTTGTCTGATTTACGGTATTTGACAGGCAACTAGACAGAGGGACACCATTAAAAAGATACATTTCCACAGCCTATATATTTAACACATTTTATCACAGGTTTTTTAAAAACCTTATGATAAAGCCTTGTGCCAAGTTTTTTTTTTTTGGTGGAGGGGGTTTCTTTTAAGGCACTAATGAAGTAGAAAAGATTTTTAGGACATTTTAGTGGTCCTTTTATAATTGCTATAATATGGTATAAAACCTCCTGTGTAAGATGCAAGTCTCTTATATTTAAGACACTTTTTTTTTTTTTTTGAGACAGGGTGAAATTTCACTTTGTCACCGTTAGTAATGTGCTATGGCATCATAGCTCACAGCAATCTCAAACACTAGGGTTCAAGCAATCCTCCTGCATCAGCCTTCCAAGTAGCTGGGACTACTATAGGTGCCCGCCACAATGCGTGGCTATTTTTAGAGATGTGGTCTCAAACTCCTAAACTCAGGCAATTCACCTGCCTTAGCAAAATTACAAACAACATATCTAAATTGCAGGTATATGCTGGCACAAACATAACAGTTCAAATTGTATCAACTCTACATAACAATGAATAAACTTAAGTATTAAGGGATACTAAGCAGTGTCTACAAATGAAAGGGTTGTTGTAACCTTGCTACAGATATCTTTCTAGTCTTACCTTCAAGATTACTAACATAGAATAGTAACACTAAAAGTAACACTAAAAAGTAATAGTAATAGTACAAATAAAAGTGTTTGATTTATTGAAACAGGTTATATTACACAAATAAAAGATGAAAAAATAACTCACTTTACCCTCACCACCTCAGTTTACTTTGAAACTCATTAATTTGGTACATATTTGGAATGAACACTAGTGTGTTAGAGAGGAAAGGCTCTAAGGTTTTTCCCACTCAACTACGCATTCTATGATCACCATTTCCTAACAACATCTGATTAATGAGACTCACACTTCTAGACTTCTTAAAACAAAAACACCGTTACAAAACGTCTATGATGTACATTTAGTAACTAAATAGGCATAGGAGAAACGAAAACTCTAGCTCTCAATTGCCATAAGCATCAGCCTAGGACCTGCACTTAAAAGAACCCTTTTTTCTTAAGATCCAGGATCTTCCTCTGTTGCCTAGGTGGGAGTGCTGTGGTTATCACAGGCAGGTACAATCATAACCCAATGCAGCCTCAAACCCTGGGCTCAAACAATCCCCCACCTCACCCCACCCCCAACACCCAGGAACAACCTTCAGGGTATCTGCAACTATAGATGTACACCACAATACCCACCTATCTGGGGGGGGTTTGGAGAAGACTCTTTATGAAGTTAATTGTGCTTTAGGTACGGAAATTAATGGCTACAAGATCCTAAACCACATGAGTCAAAGAAAACAGCGCTGTCACTTGATGTAAAGCTGGAAAATACAGAGATGAATATTTTTTAAAAAATAATTTGTCCTGGTCTGTCAACTTAGCCACAGTTTAAAACTGTCTTTAAGAAGAAGATGACAAAAGATTTAAGTCTTAATACCTTTACCCAGAAAATTGGAAAATTTAAAGTGCTATCAAGATGGGTGTTAATCTTCAGAAAGGAAGTACAGGGCATTTAACAAGTTATAACAATTATCTCTTCAAACTCTCAGTAGGGGGTGTAAGACTTTCATAGGACAGTGTTAGAAATGTATATGCTTACTTAAATTTAACCCAATTAGCTACCCTCCTCTAGCAGAGTTCATTTTTTGCAGTAACATGTTTTTTCAACATGTAGGGGTACACCAACATACTTTTTAACCTTTTAAAATTTTTTAAAATTTTAATTTTTTTTTGTTTGGAATTCATTGAATTATTCCATAGAAATGTATTCCTCCTCTCTCTTGCTTAATAAATGCTAAGTTGTCTAAACTTGTCACCAAGTGTTCATGTTTAACTTTCCCCTTGTAGTCTTTACTTCAAAGTTTTAGATACAATCCTATTTTTACTTCAAAATGAGTCCTGTGGGAAAGAGAAACACACAGCTACTTCATGCCTTCCTTATGCAAATGCTGAATTCTAAAGTTTATTTGCTATAGCAACTAAAAACAGACCTCTCTTTTTTTTTTTTTTTTTTGAGACAGAGTTTCACTTTTGTCACCCTGGTAGAGTGCAATGGCATCATAGCTCACAGCAACCTCACACTCTGGAGCTTAAGGCTTAAGAGATTCTCTTGCCTCAGCCTCCCAAGTAGCTGGGCCTACAGGTGCCCATTATAACGCCTGGCTATTTTTTTGTGTATCTGTTTGTTTATTTAGCAGGCCCTGACTGGATTCAAACCCACCAGCCCTGGTGCTTGTGGCTGGTGCCCTAACCACTAAGCTACAGGCACCCAGCCCTGTATTATTTTTAAGATAGCTACAATTGATGAGGGTAGCTCTATAGCAGTGATTTTCAACTGGTGTGCTGTCAGAGGATCTTGGGTGTTCCATGAAAATTTTTGGAGATCATTAATTAAATTACTTTCAAAAGAAATTGAAAGCACAGTAAGTATATTGGGGTTTTTTTCCTCTTTTCTTTAGCAACATAATTTAAATGTGCTGCAAAAGTTTAACTATAGGTTCAAGCATGCCATGAGACAAAAAAGGTTGAAAAAAACAACACATCAAAAAAAGTATACACCATGATCAAGTTCGTTTAATTCTAGGGTTACAGGAATATGCAAATCAACATACACAAATCTCTAAATATAATACAACACATAAATAAAATAAAAAACAAAGACCATATGATTCTCTCAATTGATGCAGAACAAGCTTTTAATAATATCCAGCATCCTTTCCTGATCAGAACACTTAAGAAAATAGGCGTAGAAGGAACATTTCCTAAACTGATAAGAGGCTATCTATAGCAAACCCACAGCCAATATATTGAATGGAGTAAAACTGAAAACATTTCCACTCAGATCAGGAACGAGGCAAGGATGCCCACTGTCGTCACTGCTATTCAACACAGTAATGGAAATCTTAGCCATCACAATCAGCCAAGAAAAGGCGATCAAGGGTATCCAAATGGGGTCAGAGAAAATCAAACTCTCACTCTTTGCAGATGAAATGATCCTATACCTGGAAAATCCCAGGGATTCAACTACAAAACTCTTAGAAGTGATCAAGGAATACAGTAGCATCTCAGGATACAAAATCAATACTTACAAATCAGTACCTTTTACATATTACAACAATAGTCAAGTTGAAAATATAATCAAGGACTCTCTATTCCTTTTAGAGTAGTACCAAAGAAGATGAAATAGCTGAGAATTTACCTAACAAAGGACATGAAAGATCTCTATAAAGAGAACTATGAAACTTTAAGAAAAGAAAATAGCTGAAGATGTTAACAAATGGAAAAACATACCATGCTCATGGCTGGGAAGAATCAACAATGTTAAAATGTCCATACTACCCAAAGCAATCTACAGATTTAACACAATCCCTACTAAAGCACTACTGTCACACTTTAAAGAGCTTGAAAAAATAGTGCTGTGTTTTATATGGTATCAGGAAAAAACCTTGAATAGCCAATACATTACTCAGAAATAAAAATAAATCAGGAGGTGTCACGTTACCAGACTTCAGGCCACACTATAAATCTATAGTGATCAAAATAGTGTGGTACTGCATAAAAAAAAAGAGAGAAGGAGATTTATGGGACAGAATAGAGAACCAAGAGATGAACCCACCTACTCATTGCCATTTGATATTTATTAAGGCATATCAAAAACATTCAGTGGGGGAAATACTCCCTATTTAACAAATGGTGCTGGGTGAACTGGCTGGCAAACTGGACCGCCCTCCCCCCGTTTCACCATTAACAAAAATTTATTCTGAATGGATAGAATATTTAAACTTAAGACATGAAACTATAAAAATACTACAAGAGAGTGCAGGAAAAACACTTGAAGAAATTGGTCTGGAAGACTATTTTAAGAGGAGAACTCCCCCCACCCACTTCCCGCCCCTGACAAGTGAAGCAACATCAAAAATACATTACTGGGATCTGACCAAACTAAAAAGCTTTTGCACAGCCAAGAGCACAGTAAGTAAAGCAAACAGACAACCTTCAGAATGGGAGAAGATTTTTGCAGGATATGCTTCTGACAAAGGTTTGATAACCAGAATCCACAGAGAACTCAAACTAATTAACAAGAAAGAACAAATAATCCCATTTCTATGTGGGCAAGAAACTTGAACAGAAACTTCTCTGATGAAGACAAGCACATGGCCTACAAACACATGAGAAAACACTCATCATCTTTAATCATCAGAGAAATGCAAATCAAAACTACTTTGAGATATTACCTAACTCCAGTAAGATTAGCCCACATAAAAGAATCCCAAAACTACAGATGTCGGCATGGATCCGGAAAGAAGGGAACACTTCTACACCGCTGGTGGGAATGCAAGCTAATCTGACCTTTTTGGAAAGAAGTTTGGAAAATACTCAAGGAACTCCCTCTACTAGGTATATACCCAGATGATCAAAAATCATTTTACAACAAAGACATTTGCACCAGAATGTTTACTGCAGTCCAATTCATAATTGCCAAAACATGGCAACAGCCCAAGGGCCCATTACCCATGAATGGATTAACAAATTGTAGTACATGTGTACCATGGAATACTATGCAGGCATAAATAAAGATGGAGACGTCACATCTTTTACGTTTGCCTGGATGGAGCTGGAACATATTCTTCTTAGTAAAGTATCTCAAGAAAGGGGTGGGGAGGGAAGTATCCAAAGTACTCAATACTACTATGAAATCAATATATAATCACCTATACATTCATACAAATGGTAAAACATAACTATAGTCTAGAAAGTAGATAGAAGAGGAGAGAGAGGAAGGGGGAAAAAGTGATGGGTTTTGAGGGGACCTCACCTAATGTGCATGATGCAATGGTACATTTCAAAACTATTAAGAATAGTGATAGATGTCTTAAATAAGCATTTCACTGTATATCAAATCAGTACACTGAATCCCATAAATGCATCAATGTATACAGTTACGATTTAATAAAAACAAACCAAAAAATGTTTGAAAACTAACTGCTCTATAGAATGAATTAGTAAACTACTACACTGTGATGGTCTACAATGCTTCTGATTTTTTATTTTTGGAGACAGAGTCTCGCTCTGGGTAGAATGCTATGGTGTCATAGTTCACAACAACCTCAAACTCTTGAGCTCAAGTGATCCTCCTGCCTCAGCCTCTCAAGTAGCTGGGACCACAGGCACCAGCCACAACCCACCAGCTAAGTTTTCCAATTTTAGTAGAGAGGGGGTCTCGCTGTTGCTCATGCTGGTCTCTAATTCAGGAGCTCAGGCAATCCACCCACCCTGGTCTTCCAGAATGCTAGGATTACAGGTATGAACCAGTACAGTGTCCGATAAAAGTGCCAATAAACTTTCAAATAGTCTTTAAGCCATTAATGACTCAAAATTTTTTTGTCTGAAAATAAATATTCACATAAGATTGTAAAACTTTACATTCATCTTTATAATTTTTAACTATCTTTGGGGAAGGGAGGTCTCTATTACATTGAAAACTTGGCTTGCTACATTTTAAAAATAAAAGAGGTGTGAACCAAAATAAAATCTTAAGCACCCCACCCCACCCCTTTGGTGACTGACTGACTGGAACCCCTCTTGGCCAAAAGGATGTCTACAACTGACTAGCTGGCCATGAGAGAGGAGATCAGACATGTTTCATCATGCCCTCCTCCGCTTCATAGAGATGTCCTCTGTGACTCAGTAACAGGCCTAAAGCTATCCAGGACTTAACCTCTTGCAGGTCCTCAATATAACTAACAAACTACTAGAGTCAGTCCAGTGTTTTTTCTCTGATTAACATACCCTTTATCTTAAGCATTCCTTTTCAGTGACTCCAGTCACAAACTCTAACTCTTTCAGCCAACAGTCAACTAAAAAATGATTAAACTCACCTATAACCTGTCAGCCCTTGGCTTCTAGATGTCCCAGCTTTGGGGGCCAAACCAATGTGAAAGAATGAAGTGTAGTGAGAATAAAATGAAATCTGTCAGGCTAGTGCAGGTACGACAACCCCTGTCTCCCATTCTTATAGTTATATAAATTTGGCTCCCACTCTAAAGATGCCTGTCATGAGTAGTTTAGGTAGGTTGATTTAGGAGATAAATTATGTAATTAGAATGTTATAATAGATCACTAAGGTATGCTGATTATTATTTGGAATAGAGGTTGGTGTGATCTTTGCCTTGAACTTTTATGTATGAAACTGTAATTTTGAAAATGAAAAAACAGAACAGTTTTGGAGAGACTACTCTCAATGTTCTCCAGAATCCCAGCCTTCTGAAAAATAAAGTTTGATGGACCAATCCTCATCTCTGCATAATGGCTGACAGTGACTGGTTACAAATGTATGTTTTCCACGTATGAATTTATGACTTTACCTGTAATTCCTGTTTCCCTAAAATATATAAAACCAAACTATAACCCCACCACCTCGAGTCCACTTGATCAAGACTCCTTGGTTATGGCTCCAGGTCATGGTCCTCACATTTGGCTCTTTAAATGATTTTACAGAGTATGACTTCTTTTCCGTTGACAAAAGTTGTTGTTTTTATATACCCTCACCTTCCTAAACATGAGCAAGTTGAAAATTCAAAAATTGCAGCAACCATTGAATTTAGATAATTTTGCTAACACAAGTCTCAAATGATCATGAAGAGAAAAGTAGATTTGACATTATAAATTTTTAAATTTATCTAGTCACATGAGGAAATTTCAAAAATTCTATCTTACAGAAGTAAACCTTTATCTTTCCTTCTACCAAAAAAATATTGAGCTTCAGAAAAGGCACTTCTTTGTTAGTCAAAGAGTTAAAATCATCTCTTTCATTCCCAAATGAATGTCAGTACCACTCAGAGGTGCCATGTTTTATTTAAAACATACTCTTAACTCAGTAACCACTTTGTTCTAATTGGAAAGGCAAAGCCATGTCCCCAGAGCACACAGCTCGTTATATTCCGTTTGGATTACAAAAACACACAATGAAACAAACTGCATCAACATGTACAAATTAATGGCAAAAGTATGGGACAGGGTGGTGAAATTAGATTGTAGTATGGTGCAAAATCCACAGGGAGGCTAGGGAACAAATCACTAGTGTCTATATAAACTATACAAGGTTTCCAAATGAGCAACTACACAGAGGACAGGCTTTTCCAAAACTCAACCAAACTGCTAAATATGGATAGAACAAGAGTTTTTTCACACTACTGTGCACACATGTTGAGAGTAGGAGTACCCACAAGAAGGTCTAACAAATGAAACCTCCAGGTTGCACTAACTATGAAATTCATCTTTGCCTTCACACTGACAATATGCAAACAGCCTTGCAATTAAATCACACTTTCAACCATTTTTTAAAAAATCTTCTCAGAAGCTAAACACAGGAGACTAAATTAGAATGGTGCTTCAGTATGCTGTACAGAAAGCAAGGCTAATGAGCTAAAAGTTATATGAACAAGAACAAGAAGGACGTTAAGAAATGAAGATCTCACCACCAAAATAGAAAATGCATTAAATAAAAACACTCCTCCCACCACACATGTAGACTTTTTCCTAAATTAGCTACTTTGCCAAGTTTTCAGCACTGTTTCTCTGATTTTCATTGGATGTCTAGAGACAAACTGCAACTAAATTAAAAGAAAAAGAAAAAAAAACACAGGAAAAACTTACACTCCTAACCCACACACAAATACAAGACAATTATTACTGCTACCTCCTCAAAATACAATTCTAACTAAATTTACTTAGTCTGATTTTTAGAATACAATCCCATCTAAATCTACTACCTTTACTCCTAATAACATCAAATGTGGAGAAGATCAGGATCAGAGATTAAATACCTAAGATCAAATCCAAGTTATTCACCCTAAAATTTATTTAATCTTGGGAACATGTCTTAATAATCCATTTGAGCCACAGTTTCTTTTATCTGTAAGATGGTGATATAAAATCATCAATGCTATAAGGATCAAATTAGATCATACTGCACAAAAGGGCTTTAAGATATAAAAGGGCTGCAGCAATCTTGAATATTACTACCTGATTACTGCCTTTTTTAAAAACAGAATTATCCAGTCTTTCTCCATCTTTTTTCACAAACAACAATTCTTATTCAAGACCATGTGCCGTCTTGTTCTCCAAACCAGAAATCTTAAGATTTTTATATCCCTTATTTAGTCTAAATATTTAAAACAAACCTTTGATAATAAATTGTTAGCACAGAGTTAGATCTACTTTATACTCTAAGACCCAACTAAGTACTGGGGCTTTTAAATGATATTAAATTTTATACCACAGAAAATCATATTTTAATCATACATTAATAGTCCCAAAACAATGTCCTATCTCTTTATTGACAATCCCTACTGTGGGACTAAGAATTAAGTACAAGGAGCTAATATACAAAAAAAGTAGCAAGAAGAAACTTCCTTAAAATCTAATTCATGCACAAAAGAAATAACCATAACAAGAATTTTTGTATAATCAGTAGCTTGGTGGAGCCAAGGCCACTGAAGCACAAAAATGTCTGGTGGTGCTTTCCTGAGTCTATCTGATACTTATCCATATTCCCACCAAGCCTAAAGAGGGCCCACAAACCTAAGCCTGGTCATTCTGAAATAGTAATTTGCAATAGTCTACTGTGAATATAAAGAACAGGGAAGTATCAGCAGTTAACTCACACTGCTTTTCATGTCATACAGCATTGTCTAACTATATGAAAAAAGGACTACCATATACAAGGTCTAATTCTCAGAACTAGGGTTCTCCAAGCTTCTTTGAGAGAGGTGCACCATCAATGTAAATTTGAGCATATACTTCATTCTTAGCTGTTTTTAAAGTACAGTAGAACCTCCAAGGTTGACCATCTCCCTACTTTGACCAACTCCTTAAGTTGACCTAATTTTCATAGACCAGTCATGTACTACATGTATGTATCATTATAGTAAGTCGACAGTAGTTCCTCTCTTTTCCCTCTCTGCCCCTCTCTCTCCCATCTCTCTCTCTCTCTCTCCTCTCTTCCCTTTTCTCCCCCTTCTCTTTCTCTCTCTCTCTTCTCTCCTTCTTAACGCTGCTCTGCAGCATCCCTCACCAATAAAGACTTTTCATACAAAAAAAAAAAAAAAAGCCTACAGTAGTTCCTAATGTTGATCACTTCCATATGTTAACCAGTTTGTTATAGTTCCTTGGGTGGTCAACTTACATAAGCCCTACTGTATTTCTATAATAGATTAAATGATGCACCCTGTCCCTGCCCCTACCTACCAAAACATGTCCACCCAGAGCCTGTGAATGTGATCTTATTTGGGAAAAAGTCTTTAAAGATGTAATTAAGTTAGGAATTTGTAGATGATACAAGCCTTAATAACAGTGGACCCTAAATCCAATGATACTTGTCCCTAGAGGAGACAGAAGAGGAAAAGACAGAGACACATAGAGCAGAAGGCCACGTGACAAGGAAGGCAGAGACTATAGGGATGTGTTTAGAACCTAAGGGATGCTAAGGATTGCCAAAGACTACTGGCAAAACAAAAACAAGAGAAATCAAGGAATGAATTCTCCCTCAAAAGCTCTAGAACAGTGGTTCTCAGCCTTCCTAATGCCTCCTAATGCTACGACCCTTTAATACAGTTCCTCATGTTGTGGTGACCCCCTCCACCATAAAATTACTTTCATTGCTACTGTAATTTTCCTACTGTTATGAATCATGATGTAACTATCTGATATGCAGGATGTACTTTCACTGTTGCAAAGGGGTTGCTGCTCTAGAAGAAACCAACCTTACCAATACCTTGACTTCAGACTTCTGGCCTGTAGAACTGTCAGAGAATAAACTGTTATTGTTTTAAACCAAGTATGTGGCAATTTGTTATGGCAATCCTAGGAAACTAATACAGATATCAATAACGCTATGTATATTATAAAAATCAATGATAATACTTAAAGGATAAAAATAAATATAAGCAGAAATTTCAAAATTTTCTCTCTATGCCACAACGGATAATCTTGTGCACCACTATGGAAACCATGATTTCAGACCATCAAGTGGGCAGAAATAAAGGCAAATGATAGGCCAAATTATCTTAAAAGACCCAATAACTACCAAATTTCTTTCATTTTTGTCTATAATACTCTAACACACGGTCACAATTTTTTCACTGAAGACCTAAAAAAAAGCTACCTTTCTACTTATAGTACTAAGCATTGTCTCCCATTAAAAAGGAAATAACTATTTTTGACATAATTTCCATAATACCATCTTCAAGACACTACTTCATTTATCTTAACTAGCATAATAATTAACCACACAAGTTAAGAATGTGTGTTACTAAGACATCAAACTGTTAGAGAATACGAAATCAGAAAGGGCTACCACTGTTCAGCACTGTTAATCAGTTAAGGGCCTGCTGTCCAATCTTGGTTTCATGTGAGGTAAGGAAGCTATACCACAAAAAACAGGGTTTCTAATACAAAAATAGTTCTTAATATAGTCAAGCAAGCATTTAAAAAAATAGAGAATATACAGGGTTCTAACTGTGGTAGAAAAACAGTAATTAGAAACAACTTGTTGTTAGAAAAACAGTAATTAGAAACAACTTGTTATGTCCATTAACAGGGGATTAGATAAATAAATTGGGGCATATTATAATGAGGGTGCCCAATTAATTTATCAACCAAACTGAGACACTTCAAGGAGTACAAAGAGATGCTATTTTCACTGGCACACAAAACATAAACTAAGACGGGATATTAATTATAACGGAATATTATAGTTAAAAATGAACTAATGCAACATGTCAACATTAGTTTCTAAAAGTATTGTTTAAAAGAATATCAGTTGCAGATTATTGCTACAATATACTGCTTATATATGTATTTGAAAAATAGTGTCACATATAGATAGTACAGTTACTTATGTAAATAGCCATTCAGAAGAAAAAACACAAATATAAGGATAAGAACAACAGTGGTTGTCTATGAGGTGGGAAGATAATGATTGGTAGAAAGAAGACGCTTTAAGATTTCAGTACCCTTTTTAATGTTATAAAGGAAAAAGCATAGCATTAATTACTTGTAGGTGGGTTTGTGGGTATTTGTTATATTATTCTAATATTCTAAATTGCAAATAACCCACCAGACAGACACTCACCAATAAACACACATAATGGTTAAAGAGAACCCAAAAAGCTGAACTGTCCCCTTTCAACAAACACATAACCAATGTGTGCATTATGCCTGAGAAATCTTTCTTGGGGTTTCAGCTTAATTAAAATCCTTTAAAAGGATTCAGCCAAAAGCTGAACTGTCCCCTTTCAACAAACACATAACCAATGTGTGTATTATGCCTGAGAAATCTTTCTTGGGGTTTCAGCTTGATTAAAATCCTTTATTAAAAGGATTTTTTAAATCCTTTTAAAAAAGGATTTTAAAAAAATCAAAGATTATACAATAGTAATCAAGTTTATAGAATTATCCTACCCAAACATTTCTTTCTTTTTTATTTTTTTTCTCTACTCAAACATTTCATCTTAAGATAAAATGGGAAAAGGTGAGAGCTTGAAATTTTTCAGACTGTGTTCCTCTTATTGTAGATCAGTGATTTTCAACTGGTGTCCCTCAAAAATTTTGAAAGACCATTAATAAATTATTTTTAAAAGCAGTAACGCAGTAAACATACTTTTTTTATGACCAACATAATTTAAGTGTGCTGCTATAGGCAATTACCTTGGACGTCAACATTTAGATTTCCTATACTGCAAGCTACAGATAATTTTATTTTGCTCATTACAGAAAGAAACTAGCCATGTCTGGAGTGTATAAATACACTTTACTTTTTAAAAATGTATAATTTGTGCAATTACATTAATAATTAAATCTGAAAATACAAGCTAACAAAACTAAAAATTTAAATCTCTCCAATTGCTTCTATGTTGAGACTACCAAAGTTAAATTTTTCATATACCATCTGGGAGCTTTGTCCCATGGAACTATGCACATATATATTATATGGAGTCAAATTTAAAACATAGTACACATGTAACAGAGGCAAAGATATAAAAAAGAACAAATGTTGTCTCTTTAAGACCCTCCACCCTTTTTGGGAATTAAAAATCAGCATTTTTTTCCTTTTTTTTCTTTTTTTTTTTTTTTTTGCAGTTTTTGGCCAGGGCCAGGTTTGAACCCGCCACCCACAGTGTATGTGGCCGGCGCCCTACTCCTTTGAGCCACAGGCACTGCCCTAAAAATTGGCATTCTTGCCTGAGGTCAGTAATCAAAGGGGTAGGAAAATGCTATCTTCCAGTATCTTAAAGCACAGGAGATGCCTCAACACAATTATAAGGAGGTGCCACCAAAACCATCACAGTTAAACAACAATAACCCAAAGCTATGATGACATGTGATACTGACAGCACAGGCTGGAGCCCAATCTCTGAAAACCCCCATTTCAAAATAAATAAATGAATAAAAAATTTAAAAAGCATTGTATTTCACCACCGAGATCCAGCATTCTAGGAGTTTGAGATGGGTGGATTGCTTGAGCTCTGGAATTCAAGATCTGCCTGAGCCCATCTCTAAAACCTAGAAGAGTATTATTGGCAGGCACCTGTAGTCCCAGCTATTCTCGAGGCTGAAAAAAAGAGAATCACTTGAGCCCAGGAGTTTGAGGTTGCTGTGAACTATGATACCATTGCACTCCATCAAGGGCAACATAGTTTGGCTGTCTTTAAACAAAAAAGCACTGGGTGGCGCCAGTAGTTCACTGGGTAGGTGCTGGCCACGTGCACCAGGACTGGAGGATTCGAACCCTGCCCGGGCCTGCTAAAACAAAAAAATTGCCAGGCATTGTGGTGGGAGGCTGTAGTCCCAAGCTACTTGGGAGCCCGAGGCAAGAGAATTACTTGAGCCCAAGAGTTCAAGGTTGTTGTAAGGCATGACACCATAGCTCTTTACCAACAGCAACAAAGTGAGATTCTGTCTCAATTTTTTTTAAAAAAGGCACTGTATTTCTGCTAAAAAGATAGGATGGGCTGGAGGAGGAGCAAGATGGCCAACTGGAAGCAGCTTCCGACAGAGGCTCCTGTCCAAAATGAAAGATAACCTCCAGAAACTGGCCAATTGAGCTGAAGAGTGGGAGCCCAGCCAATAGAGAGGAGTGATAACTGTAGGTCACCACTGAGGCAAGCTGCAACTTCAAAAAATCAAGCTTCAGGCAGAAAAACTGAACTAAAGTTTTCTGCCATTTTGAACTTCCAGAATGGCAGAAAGACCCCTCCCCCCTTACCTGACGCACCAGAAGCCTGACCTCTGCTGAAACTGAGGGAGGAGTACTTGAATAGCGCCCACCCTCCCTATCTGTTAGACCAGGCAGCCCACCAGGTAAGAGAATCCGGGGCCCCACCCAGCCCTCGCCAGCCCCAAGGCCAGGGACACCGCCAGGACCCCAGCGCGGCTCTGATCTGTGCCCCACCAGGCCTCGCCTGCCACCCACAGCAGCCAGGAACTCCGTCGGGACACCCCCCATTTGCACTCCACCCACCTCCAGCAGCAGCCAGGAACACCAGCAGGACCCCTGTCTGGCCTTGGCCTACTGCCAGCAGCGGCCAGGAAGTCCACTGGGACTCCAGTGCAGTGCCAATCTGTGCCCTGCCCAGCCTTCATCAGCCCCAGCCAGGAACCCTCCCTGGCTCCGAATCATGCCCCAAGCCCACAGCCCACAGCAGCCAGCAATTCCCTCTGCCGGGACACCCACCGGGTCCCAACTGGCACCCCACTGGGCCTTGGCCCAGTGACCAGGAGGTCCACCAGGACTCCCACCCAGCATGGATCTGTGCCCCGCCCAGCCACAGCCTACCACCCACCAGGACCCCCACGTGGCTCTGATCCATGCCCTCTAGGACTCGGCCCTCTGCTCCTGCCACCCACACAGGCCAGGTACTCTACCAGGAACCTACCAGGCCTCCACCTGCCCAGAAGAGCTACAGAGGGTCACTCCCTACAAAGATCGAACAACAACAGAGTGATCCTGCCAGGGTCTGATCTGGGAGATACACCTCCCCAACTCTGAGGACGGTCATAGGCAACAGTGAAAAATAATCATGAGGCGGAATCAACAGCAAAACTCTGAAAATATGAATAATCAGAGTAGATCAACTCCCCCAAGGAATGACAAGGTAGATACAGCACAAGATCCCTTGCACAAGCAAATGGCTGAGATATCAGAAATCAAATTCAGAGTCTGGATAGCAAGTAAGATCAGCAGAATGGAAGAAAAGATGGAATTAGAATTTCAAGCAGTAATCCAAAAGATGACCCAGAAGATGTCTCAAGAATTGAACAAATTCAAAGACGAAATGACCAAAGATTTTGACACACTGAGACAAGAAGTTGCAGCCCTCAAAGATCTGAGAAATACAGTAGACTCCCTCGGTAAGAGAATGGAGCAAGCAGAAGAAAGGATTTCTGACATGGAAGACAGAGCTTTTGAACGTTCCCAAACTTCCAAAGAGGAAGAGAAGTGGAAGGCAAAAACGGATCACTCTCTCAGACAGCTCTGGGATAACTCAAAGAAAACCAATATTCGCCTTATAAAGATACCTGAAAACGATGAAGTGGTGTCACAAGGCACAGAACCTCTTCTTTATGAGACTATGGAAGAGAACTTTCCAGACATGCCAAGAGATTCTGAAATTCAGATAGCAGTTTCAGAACCCCAGCACAACTCAACCCAGATAAGACGTCTCCCAGGCACAGCATAATTAAATTCACTAGGCTCGCCGCCTGTGGCTCAGAGGGCTAAGGCGCCAGCCACATACACCTGAGCTGGCGGGTTCGAATCCAGTCTGGGCCTGCCAAACAACAACGATGGCTGCAATGAAAACAAAAATAGCTGGGTGTTATGGCGGGTGCCTGTAGTCCCAGCTACTTAGGAGGCCGAGGCAGGAGACTCGCTTGAGCCCAGGAATTGGAGGTTGCTGTGAGCTGTAATGCCACGACACTCTACCCAAGGCGACAGCTTGAGGCTCTGGCTCAAAAAAAAAAAAAAAAAATTAACTTCACTAAACTTAATATGAAGGAGAAAATTCTGAAAGAGCCAGACATAAGAAATCCATTACCTACAAGGGGAAGAATATTAGAATAATTGCAGATCTCTCTGATAAAGCTTTTAAGCTAGAAGAGAATGGTCATGGACTTTTAATCTCCTAAAACAAAAGAACTTTCAACCCAGGATCCTGTACCCAGCTAAACTGAGTTTCATTTATGATGCAGAAATTAAATACTTTAAGGACATCCACAAGTTGAAGAAATTTGCAATAACTAAACCAGCTCTCCAGGATATTCTCAGACCTATCCCTCCATAATGACCAGTGTAATCCTCCACCACCAAAGTAAACTCACCCAGAAACTTTTTATCAAATTTCAACTTCCACAGTGAAGAAAAGATTAAAAAATGTTCACTGGACTTTCTAAAGATTTATCATTACTTTCAATTAATGTGAATGGTTTAAATTGTCCTCTAAAGAGGCATAGGTTGGCTGACTGGATACAAAAACTCAGGCCAGATAGCTACTGCATACAAGAATCTCATGTTACCTTAAAAGATAAATTTAGACTCAAGGGGAACGGATGGTCATTTATATTCCAGGCAAATGGAAAACAGAAAAAAGCAGGTGCTGCAATCTTATTCGCAGATACAATAGGTTTTAAAACAACCAAAGTAAGGAAGGATGGCTTGGTGCCTGTGGCTCAATGGGCTAAGGCGCCAGCCACATACACCTGAGCTGGAAGGTTCGAATCCAGCCTGGACCCACCAAACAATGACGGCTGCAATCAAAAAATAGCCTGGAGTTATAACGGGTGCCTGTGATCCCAGTTGCTTGGGCGGCGGAGGCAGGAGACTCGCTTGAGCCCAGAAATTGGAGGTTGCTGTGAGCTGTGATGCCACAGCACTCCTCTATCCAAAGTGACAGCTTGTGTCTCTGTCTCAAAAAAAAAAAAAAAGTGAGGAAGGATAAAGATGGACTTTTCATATTTGTTAAAGGTACTACTCAATATGATGAGAATTCAATTATTAATATTTATGCACCCAACCAGAATGCGACTCAATTTATAAGAAAAACTCTAATAGACAAGAGTACCTTGAT